>QKWP01000837.1:40685-73046 GCA_003550325.1 Gigaspora rosea
TTTTTTTTATATTTTTTCTTTTATATTTAGGGAACATGAGCCCTATTTACAATTTCGCCATTCATATTTGAATAATATTGAATATAAAAGAATATAATTTTTTTTAAATTTTATTTTTTATTTTAAATGTTTAGAGGTTTATATTATTTTTTTTATCCTATTTTTTTGAATTAAGGAGGAATTTTTTTTTGAATTTTTTTTTTCTATTTTTCCAATTCAATATGAATTGAGGCTAAAAATGCTTGTGATTTTTGGATTAGTTTTTTAAATTCCCTTTGGTATTCTAATTTTTTTTATGAATTGAAGCTAGTAATTTTTGAATTATTAAATTCCCTTATAATATTTTTATATTCCAATCCTTTATGAATTAAGGCTTGATAAAGCTTTGTGAATTTTTATAATTATTATTAATCTGAATTATTTATTTTATTCCTCTTAATTTATCATTATACTTTAGTTAACCACTCCTATTCGAATCTTTTATGATTCGATTTTATTAGTACTAATATTTTTATAATTATTTTCTCTCGATTATTTTTTTTTAACAATTATTTGTTTTTAATTTTATCTTTTCTTGATTATTTTATTTTATTTTTTTTAAACGATTAATTTATTTGCAATTTGCAAATAAATTTTAGTAGCTACTTTATCAATTATATTTTTTTTAAATTTCACTTTATACTTTTTGCCAAATTAAATTACATTTCCAACTTAATTTTGATCAAAATTTTTTTTATCGACTTTTCTTTTTTTTTTATCAAAATTTATATTTTGAATATATTTAATTTTATTTTTTTTATTCACTTTTATTTTATTTTTATTATTATTATTTTTAAACTATTACTAACTTTTTAAATTTTGCGGAGCAAAATTTTTAAAGGAGAGAATAGTGTTATATTGGCATAATTTTTAAATATTAGTATTAGGAAAATATTGTGCAAATATTAGAAATAGTACAAATTTTATTGAGCCAATCAAATCTGTAGTATTAGTTTTATTAGTAGAATTTTCACCATTTTTATTTTGGTCCAATAGATAATGAATAACAAAAGTTCCTTTGTTGGTTCCTTTTGTGGTTCCTTTAGAGGTCCCTTTAGTAGTTCCTTTAATAGTTCTTTTAAGGGTTCCTTTAAGGGTTCCTTTAATAGTTCCTTTGATGGTTCCTTTGATAGTTCCTTTGATAGTTCTTTGATAGTTCCTTTAATGGTTCCTTTGATAGTTCCTTTGATGGTTCCTTTGATGGTTCCTTTGATGGTTTCTTTAATGGTTCCTTTGAAAGTTTCTTTGAAAGTTTCTTTGATAGTTTCTTTGATGGTTCCTTTGATGGTTCCTTTAGTGGTTCCTTTACTATTATTAGATTTATAAATGGTTCCTTTTCTATGTACTAAAAAGATATAAAAACTCTGTCTTTTCTCCCAAGGCAGAGCAAGATTCTGTTCTCTACTTTTCTTCTCTTCTAACAATATTTGTATTTTAAAAATATTATACTTAATAAACTGATATTATCCTTTGACTATAAATCTTTATTTTTATATTCTGTTCTTTTTTATTTTCTTGTTTATATTTCTCTTTATCTTCACATTCTTTATTCTCTTATATGTTAAGTCAAGTGATATAGTTTCTTGTACAAAAGTTACTATATTACAATATTATAAACCAAAAAAAAATAGCATGAATAAAATAAAATAGTAATATCAAATACTTGCAGGTAAGAATAGAAATCATATAGTCATTAGTTGATTAGTCGACGATTAGTTGACTAATCGACTAAAATTTTTTATAGTCAGTCAATTGATTAGTCGATTAGTCGATTAGTTGACTAGTTTATTAGTCAATTAGTCGATTAGTTAACTAGTCGATTAGTTGATTAGTTAACTAATCAATTAGTTGACTAATTGATTAGTCAACTAATTGACTAGTCAATTAGTTGACTAATTAATTAATTGATTAATCAATTAGTTGATTAGTTAATTAGTCGATAAAATTAATCATCTATTTAATATTTTCATTGCTATATTCTTGGTATTCATTTTTTTTGTATATTTATTGACTAGCCAATTAATCAACTAATCGATTAATCAACTTAATCAATTAATTGACTAGTAGATTAGCTAACTAGTTGATTAGTCGACTAATCAACTAGTTGATTAGTCGACTAGTCAATTAGTCAACTAATCAATTAGTCGATTTTTAGTCAGTCAATGACTAATAGGTTTAGTTGACTAACTAATCGACTAAAAATTTTTAACTGATTCCTATCCTTACTAAAAATAGGAATCATATTGTTATTAGTCGATTAGTCGACAATTAGTCGACTAATCAACTAAATTTTTTTATAGTCAGTCAATTGATTAATCATCTATTTCATATTTTCATTGCTATATTCCTGATATTTATTTTTTTTGTATATTTATTGACTAGCTAATTAATCAACTATAGTACACCCTGTCAAAACTGGCATGCATGGTAAAAAGGTTTTGTATCAGCTTTGAGAGGTTATCAGATTTAAAAATACTAATAGCCTAATGGTCACATAATCCTATCTAAATATAATTGGCCAAATTACATTTACATACATATTCAGTTATATAAAATTGGATTTGAGCCAATTAAATCGATTAATTTTACCTTACAAATCCGATATCTTATAGATCTTTTATAGATATCTGATATTTTGAGTATCGTTTATCAGAAATGACAGGTTATCAGATTTGAATTTTAAAACCAATATGGTGGATCAACTTTTTATCAGTTATGGAAGGTTATCAGTCTTAATAGGATCGATTTTGACAGGGTGTACTGTAATACTACTGTAATCGATTAATCAACTAATTAACTAATCAACTAGTCGATTAGTTGATTAGTTGACTAATCAACTAATTAACTAGTCGATTAGTCAAGGACCCTGGACATCTCTCATATAGGTCATAACTGATCTGCATAAATTTAGACGTTTTTGCTACCCCTAAAATCAAGTAAATTTGCTAAAAGTTGGATTATTACATATAAATTTTATAGTAATTTGCTAAAAACTATATTATAACATCTAGCATCGGGTAAATAAATATAGTGCAAATTTTTTAAAACTATAATTCTGTAATTAATAAAAATCTGTGCAAATCTGCGCAAATCTGCAACCCTGCTCTGTGCAAATTTCTAAAAAAAACAATTATTAACAAAAAAACGAATAATAGTAAATTACTATATGCTCGCCTAAATAATAAATGCTAGCTAAATTTTCATATACAGTATTAAAAAAATATATTCAAATATTCATATATTTTAATAATATAATTTATTACAAATACATAATATTAATTAATTATAAATTTCACAAAAATAAAAAAAAACTACAAAACATATTACAAAAAATATCACAAAAACGCCTTAAAAACACCATACAAACACTATAAAGACACTACACAAACACTGACACCACTGCACAAATGCCATAAAGACACTACTAAACCAACCATGAACATTAGACATAGTGTGACTCCCAAATTCAGCAAATTCGACACCAACGACGAGTGTATCCAGTAATGTAAAACACAATAGCCGCCTACCTTGAGTCTGAAAAAAATTAGTATAGCACGAACATGATACTGAAGGTAAAAAAAAACGAATACATAACTGTATGCTCCAAGACTGGACAACACCAACGGCAGAAAAACTTCAGACAAATACTCCAGCACAAGAGAACCCGAATAAATAGCAATAGCAACGAAAGAGACTCGACACTAGCGACGACGAAAGAATGCCGAAATAGACGACACCGAGCAGGGAACAATTAGAACTAAAAAAATCTACAAAAAGTTTAAATATAACATTAGTCAAAGTCAAGACAGCGGAGCAATAGTAGACAATAGAGACGAACCCAAAACTACAACGAAATAGAAAACGAGGAATTAAACACCTTGGCTGACGCACAAATTAAAAGAGGACAACGAAACAGATTACCAGAATGCAGCAACAGGGAAAGGTGAAGACGAGGAGGAAGCAGAAACAGAGCCTGAATACGAGGACGATATAGAGGACGAGGAGGACTGAGAAAAAGATACACCGATATAAACGACAACAATGACGAAGGAAGGAAAAAACCATTATAGAAGATAGTGTTAGTAATGTTAGTAAAAAAATCAAAAATACGGTAAAAAAAAATATTTATCTGTTATCTGTTATCTTGTGTACTGGTGATAATCGTATTTTAATTAAAAATAATAAAACCGTTAAAAAAATTTAAAAAAACAAATTAAATAAATTATAATAAAAAATAAATTATTATAATAAAAAAAAAATAACAGAAAAACAAAAAAAAATTAAAGTTAATTAAATAAATAAATAAAAAAATAAATATGATAATAAAAAAAAGAAAAAAAAAGATAAAAAAAAAATAAAAGATAAAAAAAAAATAAAAGATAAAAAAAAAAATAGCGTGCTTTTTTTACTTTATTTATTTTGTTATTTATCGTTTTTTAATGTTTTTATTTTACTGATGTAATTCTCCCAAAAAAGGATAAATTCGCCAAAATATTAAATATAACAATGCGAAATTTTAAATGTTTCACCAAAATTCAATATGTGACCATTATTTAAATTAATACTAATTCACCAAATTTTAAATTTGGACCTTGGTTTAAATTTTAACTAATTTGCTAAAAAAAAAATATGACCTATATGAGAGATGTCCGGGGTCCTATTAGTCAACTAATCAAATAGTTGATTAGTCAACTAATCGATTAGTCGACTAATCGATTAGTCAATTAGTCAACTAATTGATTAGTTGATTAATCAATTAGCCGATTTTTAGTTAGTCGATGACTAACAGTTTTAGTCGACTAACTAATTGACTAAAAATTTTTAACTGATTCCTATCCTTACTTTGGGCTTGTAAAATATTTTCAGATTTGGGTTTGGGCTTGGAGATACCTGATCTGACCCAGCCTATTACAGATCATAGTTGAAAACTAATGAAAATATGCGTAAAACTATGAGATATTACAAACAAAAACTTGCGAAAACTGATAATATTTTGCAATATTTTGTATTTTTACAAATTTTCAAAAATTTTTTTAAAAAAAATAAACAATATACATATTCATATACTCATGTTTTTTTACAGGTTTTTACAATATTTCACAAGTTTTTGCAATTTAATAAAATTTTATATTTATTTATTATTATTATCTGTTATACATTATATTTTTACATTTATTAAATATACATTTTTAATTAATATTACATATTTTATTATATATTATATACTATTGTATGACTTTTAATTGTGTATATTTAATAAGATCTCTAAAACCAAACCACCAAAATTAAATTATATTGGTATGTAGTTTAAGTAGTTGCAATTTTATTTTATACAATTTACTAAAATGTTATATTTTTAGGTACAATATCAGATCCTCAAAAGTATTTAAGACAACATGATAGTGAAATTGCTGCTAGTGCTAAGAAGACAAAAGCAAAATGACTTTGGTACAGTTAGACCTCTCTAAATGCAACCTCTTTAAGTGCATGTCCTATAAAAAACCTTTTTAAATGCATACCCTTTCTTGGACCCAACCAATACTTTATTAAGTATATCAATTGCTTTGTTAATTAAATAACTTCATGTCCTTTATATAAATAAAACATTCAATTCTTAATACTAAAATTGTCACAATAAATGTTCAGGATTTGATCTACAAAGTGATAACAAAATAGCAATGATGATGTTAATATTGAAGATTCAATTTCAAATTCACAAATACCTAAAAAATCCTCATCTGCTAAAAACTTTTAAATCATTTGTATGGTCATTCTTGTATTAAATTCTTATGATAATAAAATAGAGGAAAGTTTAATTTTGCAGAGATTATAAGACCAATTAGGGACTGTATAACTAGACTAGACTAGACCATAGGTATAATTTAATTAGTTTCATTAAAACTAAGGATGAACTAAACTAAACTGATTCAATTCTATCTGTACAGTAAGTACTTTATTTTTTTATTCATACTTTATACAGTATGGAATACAATAACTGATAAGAAAAATGCAGGTTGAACATTGTGTAATAAAAGGATTATTTTATACTATTATTGTTCTGCATTATTACATCAATTCTGAACTGGTAGGGTTCCTCAAATTCAAATCAAACCAAATATTGGATCAATTTGAATTTGATCAAATCAAATTGACCCTGATTTGAATTTGATTTGATTCAAATATTTGAATTTGAATTTGATTTGAATTTGAATTTTTAATAGTAATTTTCAAATTAAATCAAATATTTTGTCAAATCAAATCAAATTTGGCCATATTTGAATTTGATCAAATCAAATATAGTTAAAGAATGGCGCCATAAGTAGCTAATTACTACAATTATATTTGCTACATATATTTTTACATAATATTTTTTAAACTTTAATTGTAGTAATAATGTAATAATGTAGTATTATTTACTACATGTAGTAATATGTAGTAATATAATATTATTTACTACGTGTAATATTATTTACTACATATAATATTATTTACTACATGTAATATTATTTACTACATATAATATTATTTACTACATATAATATTATTTACTACATGTAATATTATTTACTACATGTAGTAAGATGTAGTAATATAATATTATTTACTACATGTATTAACAGATAGTAATATAAAATTAATTACTACATGTAGTTATTCACTAATTGATCCGAGTACTGTAAGCAGTAGCATATAGTAATTTGTTTTGCTCTACGCATATGGCATAAACCATACCTACCAAAAATCATATGAAAGTGTTATATAATAATAAAAATATCCTGAGCTGTTGGGTATTTAAGTTCAACGTATGTCGATTTTTATTTTAAGCCTATTAGCAATTGAGATATAAGTTATATTCGCAATTGATCTCATCCACGATCTTTAGTAAAAACTCTATGATCTTTTTAGTTATAGTTTAATATAGCCCGAGACGTAGATAATGCTTACAGGATTAAGGGTTGAATTTAATGAAAGGAAAATCGTTTAGAATTTATACATGAATAAAATTGGAGACAGTTTTTCAAATCAATTTGATTTTTTTTTACTTATTAAAGGTTTTTAAGCATCTTAATCCCTTTTTAATGATTATATTAATTTAAATTTTTTGTTGCAACAACAATAGATCAATTTATTGAATCACTAGCGAATGTTGCTTTATAGCAACAAGAGTAAATTTTTTTTTATATTGTTATTATTATTATTTTAAAAGATGTGTTGCATTTATTATGTCCGTATCAAGGCATCGATTATTTGTTTTAAAAGCTTCGAGCATTAACAATAAAATGATTACTTTTTTTGAAACTTAGTGAGAATTTATTATGTTTGAATATCAAGTAATACTTGAACAACCTTTATCAACGACAAATTTTTGACGAAAAAAGGTGCTGACCCGTTTTATCAAAATGGCAGCTCATTTATTTAATTTATTCAATTTCTGACTATTAAAAGTTTGCCCCCCTAAATCAAGAATTATTTATTTATAACTTAAAATAAGATGCATTGTATTGTAAATAGAGATGATCGATCACACAATAACTAATTATATACTCAATTTACTAAATTTTTTTCAATACGTGAGAAAAATCAAATGCATTAAATTTAATTCAGAACACTATTTTAATGATAAGGAAAAAAAATATTGATCATATGAAAATCAAAAAAATTTTGATCAATCATCTCTAATTGTAAATATAAGTTTTCTCTTAGCATCACTTACTATTAAATAGTTACTGTAAAAAACTACAGACTGAAAGCCAATTTTAATGATTTTTTTTAAAAAAAAAAAATAAATAAATAAAAGGTAATAGCATGTTTTGATGATTTCTAATGTATCATCTTATTAGAGATAAATTAATCTTATTTATTGATAAATCGTATTACTCAAAAAAAGAATTTAGACACAATACATTTATGTAATAGTCTATTTTAGACAGTACACTATCTAACCTGAAATTTTTTGCTATGCTAAAACTTCATCAACCAAATCATCTACATCGTAATTATAATTTGGATCTTCTTTAGCTACATGTTCAAAATCCGATCTAATATTGTTGTTTTGACCATTTTCTCTAAAAATTTCATGATTCAAATCAAAAATTTCTTCCAAATCCAATGTCTTATCTAATATTTCGATTTCATCATCATCATCCTCACCAGAATCTTTGTCTGAATCACTATCATTAAACTCCTCAACTTTATTGCTACAGCTAATATATCTTCTAAAGTAAGTTCATGGTCAATATGAGAAATTATTTCTTTTGCATGTGTTATATAGTATCAATAAATCTTTGCTAATACTTCAACTTTTTCAAATACTAATTTGATTATTTTTTTTCTATAAATCCATCCTAAAGTTGAAAAGACCCTCTCACAAGAAGCAGAATGCGGAGTAATATTAAAGAGTTTAACTGCTAAGGTAGGAAGATGATCGTAAACATCTTCAATTGTTTTCTACCATGTCTGTAGTGTTTGGCAATCAGGTTTGAATAGTTCATTAAAAGGTGGCTCACTCAGTTTATAAGAAGCAAGCTGTCCTAAAAGTTGTTAGCAAGAGCTTTCACTATTACCAAAAGCCTTCCACAAATTACTTGCAAATCTTGAAATTTTTTTGTATTGATTCCTTTTAAAACCGTGTCCTAATATACATGATAGAATAATAGTGCTTTTTAGGACAACAAAGAGTAAAAAAGCAAAAAAATAATAAACATTATATATAATTTACCTTTAAATTTCGGATGCAAGAAATATGGGGTGAAGTCAATAGAAATGGGACAAATCTATCTAATAAATTTGTCCCATTTCTATTGACTCCACCCCATATGCCAAATAATATATATCATCATTAAACTCAAAAGTCGTTGATTGATAGAATTAACACAATGTCTTCGAAATATAACATGTTGATCTTGAGGCATTTGATAGATCGTAGACGCTAATTTTATTAAATGAATGAAACAATCTGCTAGCATTGAATCTCGACTCTCAAGTTGAACAATGGATTCTTTAATAGGCCGTAAAACAGTAGTCATAAAGTATAAGTCATTATAAAATGAGCCTCTATTTTTTTTTTTTAACCCTAGTTCTATGCTAGGGGTGCTAGTTGGCGCTCTTTTATTAAGGTCATTAAGGTTAAATTACAAATTACATTTATTTTACGATGATACTAGACTAGTTGTACAACCTAATTCTGTACTCAGTTACCCAGCCACCCCTCATTTCGGTTACCCAGTCCGCCGGCGGTGTTTATCGGTTTCCAACTTCTTCCGGAACCTCGGGTCATCCGTACTGACCAGGGCAGAGAGAGAGAAGAGACACAAACATCTCAGTACTTTCTTCCTTCAGCCTTCCGAAGTTATTAACTTCTATCTTCATCCGGACCTCGGTCGTCCGTACTGACCAGAGCAGGGACAGAATTAATTTTCTCGGTACTTCCTTCCTTCAGCCTTTCAGAGTTTTCGGTCTCCTTCCGTTTCAGGTTAGGGCTGAGCCTATTCTGAGTTCGTCTGAGTTTCTTTTTCTTTATCGGGTTAGTACCATCTTCCATTTTCAACATATATTCGTTCAACCGGAATCCCACCAGAAGTATACAAATAATCAACTGGAATTCCACCGGAAGTATCCAATATTTCCCAATTCGGCAACACACGTATGCTAAATATGGTTAATTTAACCAACCGCAGTCCTAGCATCCTAGTTTAGCCCATCCATCTCATGATCAAATATAGTTTTTCTTGTCTGCTAGTAGGGGTTGAACCGATGACCTTACGTTTGGCGACCTGGGAGCATAACCACTTACGCTATCGGCCCGCAGGTCTAATGAGCCTCTATTTAAAATCGAATATACTTCATTATTTGTAATAATATCCGGATCATGTTCTAAAATCTTTTTGTAAATATATAGAGAAGTTATTAAACAAAACAAATTTTTTCACTAATCGAGAGTTTACTATAATTGCATTTTTATTTTAATATAAATATATAGAACTTACTTGAATAAATGCAACCTTCAAACGTAATATTGAATAAATTGTATCGTAATAACTTGACCAACGAGTTACTACATATCGTTTGATACCCCCACCTACAATATTGTTAATTTGAATTTCATTTTCAAGTGCTGAATTAGCTATGTGAGATGATTTAAAAAATTGTGCAACTAATGTTGCTTGAGATAAAACATGTTTTAAAAAAGATTTTTACATAATATCTTTACAGATAAGATTTAGCCGATGGGCTATACATAACACATTTACAATACGAGGAAATTTTTGTGTAATTAGTCGCCGTGCTGCTGCAACATTCGCACCATTATTGCTAAGGGCAGTGTCATTAATCACCTGATTATTTTTTATCAGAGGCCTACCCCCCCTCCCTCTTCCTTAATATGTAAATAGTCAGGTTCTTATATATAATTTTAACTTTTTTTACTCCCCTCCCCCCCTAAAAAATCACCTGATTTTTGTTACTCCCCTAACTACTGCACAAATTTTCTCAGCTCCAATTTGAGTAATTATTGTTTCGATTTCTTGTACAAGAAATTCTGATGTATGATGTATATTTGAATAGTTATGCAAGGCATATAAATGCTCTTTGTAAATTTATAGTTTGAAGTAGAGGTGCAGGTAGTAGAACATCAATGAACAGATAGTATAATAGATGGAGAGGTATTGATATAACTATTCAAATTTTATATGATATGAAGGTGACGTAAAGAGGTAGGAATCTTTGATGTTTCAAATATCTGCATCTATATAGTTAACTCTTTCTATAAATCATCATAATAATTACTTATTAATAATTACATTGATATTTGCACTGATCTTTTTTATTAATATTTATAAAGAAATTCTTTTATTGCTTCATTATTTTTTTTTGATATTTATTACATATTTTCTTTTTCAATACTTCATTGAGCAAAAATATGACTTTATAACTCGTGATATTCATTATAATGAACCTAAAAAAATTCAATCTTTAGTGTAATTCAAAATTCAAGCCAATACCTTTAAGGTTCTTTGTATTGGCGTAACAGAAAAACAGCTCCTAAAAGTTTGGAATAACTTGGGATGCATATTTGTTATGTTGAAAATTTTATGAAATAATCTGTGCTACTACCAGGCTGAGCATGATGGCCATGAAAAATCCTAGAAAAAATAAATTTATAGTTTTTTTTTAAAAAAAAATTTAGTAATTATATTCTTATTAAATTTGGGTTAGACAAGGCATCTAACCAGATTATTGCCACTGCTAAAAAACAAATGCAGTTGTGTTCTATATAGGGAATGCAAAAATTATTAATTATTAATACATTGTTAAAATATATATGAATATTTATGTTTTCTTTTAATATATGAAAAGTTAGCTAGTATTTAATATTTAGGCGAATAGATAATAGTTCATTTTTATTTGCTTTTATTTATTTGTTTTTTTTTTAATTATTTACTTCATTAATTATTATTATTTTCACTTGTTTTTTAAATGGATACTGGTTCTAAAATGACAAATGACATTTCACGATTCACACATAACATGTCAATTCAGAATCAACATAAATTCAGAAATGAACAAAACTTTATAATTATATGCTAGATCTCTTTGTTCGGCCATAAAAGGGACCAGAGAGCTTTCTTGTAATAAATTTTTGTGTTATAATCCTTGATTATAAATGGTCAATTTTGGGGTCAAAAACAAATCAGCCAATATAACTTTAAAATGAATACAAGAATTTTGGCTATAAAAATTGTATATGTACAAGTTCTTTTTTTCTGATAAATGTATTATATAATTTTTATTTATTTATTTTTTTGCTCTTCTCTTTTGTAATGTTAATGACTGAATCAAATTTATCTGACCCAATCAGTAATTAGCAACTCAACCAAAATCCATTTTAACATAAAAGTCAATTTGTTTTAATAGATTTACTACTTTAAAATAGTTTGTTTATTTTTATATTCATTTCATTTGCCCCTTTTCCCTTCTTTCAAGAGTCCTTGAAAGTAATGTTAACCAAAATTAATTTTCAAATGGCCTAATAAGGACAATAATATATTTAACATAGAAAAAGAAAATATTTCTCTTTCTTTAAAAAAATCAAAAAATATCATTGGTAAAAAATATTATCTGGTTTTTTTTTTGTTTTTTGTTTTTTGTTTATTTGTTTGTTCATAAATTTAGTATAAATTTTATTTTGAACAGCCTTCCTCATGTGCTAATTTTCAAAGCTCACGAAATTCTCTTAATGAACAAGTTAAAAGAATACCAATTCAACTTAATTTTTACAAATTATTTGGCCATCCTCCCAGAAATAAAAAAGAAGTTCATTATTTTGTTAGTATTGATTGAGAAAAGAAAAAAAATTACAAACTTTTGTGAATAATCAAGCAAAGAGATTACAAAAAGTTAGATAAACCTCTATTACCTTGAGGACCTAATTGCTGATGCCACATAATGAGTTAATGGCTTTAATGAATAAATATGAACCAAATTCAAATGCATATAAAAAGGCTTTATCTTTTAATAAACAAAGTTATATAAATTCACTTTTTATCTTAGTAGTAAGGATAATATTCCTAATATTGATGCATCTAACATCTGATATACCTAATATTGACAAACCTAAGATTGACCACCTAATGTTGACATATCTAAACATTGAAATGCCTAGCAACATTGATAAGCCCCAACACGATGAACATTATAAAGCTTAAGGTTTTCAATTAGTAAATCAATGAATTTTTCAAGAAAAATCTTGAAAATTGTGGAGAAAAGTAATCCTAGAAGCTACAAATAGTCATACAGATTGTAGAAGAAAAAGAATCCCAGAAACTACAAGTGGTCAAACAGATTGTAGAAGAAAACTACAAGTGGTCAAACAGATCGTGGAAGAAAAGGAATCATTAAGACCGTGAAGCAACGAACCATGAGAAGGGCCGTGAAGTAATAAACCATGAAGGACACAAAGTAACAACCCATGAAGATCATGAAGTAACAAACTAGCCATGAGTAGAGTTGCCTGCCGTAATTAATTACAACCTTTACGACATATAAGTTGCAATATTACGACTATAGGTTGTAATATTACAACTTGTTAAAAACAATTACGGCAGGCAACTCTAATGATGGCAAATCATGAGGGTTGTAAGTAACGGGTATATGTATATGGACTAATCCAAATAGTGTTCATGTCTATCTACTTTACTGAATATTTCAGAGTTTCTCACTCTAATTTTAATCTCAATTTTGCTCTTTCTATTTGAAATATTTTGGAACTGTAAGCTTATGTATTAATTCGGACAATATGGACATAGCCCATAAGTGTTCATGTCCAATAGCCCATATTGTTCATGTTCATATTTTGCAAACACTGCATATGAAGCATGTAAAAAAAATTCGAATTCATGATGTCAAACTAATATAATTTTAAAAGACATTGTAAATCTATGGGATCCCATTTTTCAAAAGGCGATGCTAGTATGGTCAATGCTGTTTTAAGTGTTGAATTAGAAATTAAATAATCATTGTATTTAATGTAATAAATACAAACTATATTGTAACTTATTTGCGTTAAAAAACTTCAATCTCAAGAGAACATAAAGAATTTAATGTAAATGCGTCGAATAAATAACCCCAATGTATAATACATTCTGCAGTAAAGGGAAAGTTATTTTTTTTCGAGAATTTACATTATATAATATATTGCATATAAGTCATTCTCATTTTAGTGAAGTGATCCATTCTATTGGTAAAAATTTAAAAAATCCGTTATATCGAAGGTTTATTAATAAATTCACTATTTAAAAAAAATTCGGCTTGATTCATATTACAACAAGCATGATCTGTATCGTCGAACGTTATGGCACATATCTGAAGTTACGATATAAGTCAATGTTATGGCATATATCTGACATTACGGTCATGCCTTGAGTTACGACTGCGGGTGCTGCAAAAAGATTACGTGTCTCCACATATTAATGAATTAATAGTAAACGTCATCACTTTTACAACATACCCAAAATTTAAGCTCAGCTATGTAACTTTTTTAGGGGAACTCTAGGTTCATCCCGCAACTAGTTTCTACGGAATGCATAGCCCTAACTCTAAATATAAATTCTAATATTAACAAGGTATAATAAAGAATTTCACCACCGGTGATTTCTAAATAAATTCTTGTTTCAAATTTGTTATAATAAAATACATATATAACAATAAATCTTTTAACAAGTGTAAAAAAGACCATAACATTAACGATATTTAAAATAAAATCATATCGGCGGATCAGCGTAATTATTATTAAAAATTTTCAATTCTTTGAAAAAGAATAACTTTTGATCTACTGGTCCGCTTTAGATGAATTTACCACCAAATGACCGTCTCGGTGAAACAATTCTAAAGAGCTTAAAATCATTAAAATCTGATCACGGAATCCCGAGAACGCCAACGTTTTGTTTACATCGAGTAAAATAGGATGAGTTAAAACCATCCCATGTAAACAAAATGGAATGATCTCGGATTCCGTGATCAGATTTTAATGATTTGGACTTTTAGAATCGTCTCACCGAGACGGTCATTTTGGTAGTAAATTCATCTAAAACAGACCAGTAGATCAAAAGTTATTCTTTGTCAAAGATTTGAAAATTTTTAATAATAATTACGCCGATCAGCCGATATGTATACCGTAAATTCTCGAAATAGAAGACGCTTAAAGCCAGGTCCATCATGAAATTTAATTAACGTTAAGGTTAGGGTCAGTTCAAGAACCGTATATGCTAAGATGAGAAGGTTTTTATAGGTAAAATCGTCCCTTTGACATCTTTTCTTAATGTACAGTACCAAAATAGGTTTAAACATTCGTTCTTGTATTTGTCGCACCTTTTACTTTTTTTACTTGACGGGCTGATTCGTGTAAACAAAAAATTTGCGATTTTGATTGGTCGTATGCAACTTGATCCTTCGAAATATCGGGCATTTGCGCGCTATTTCGTGTATGCCCATGGGCGTTATTTTGAATAAAGGTTAGTTTTTTGAACTGCATATTAAGGTCAATTTTCTTTAATAAATTAAACTATACATGTAACATGATATTAATACATAGGGGGTGCGCGTTATCTCGAAACCTCCTATGCTTTTTTTGGGGGGTATATTCTAATTGTCTTACATAGCTTAAATTAATGTAATTCAAACAAATTATATTAAAATATAAAAATTTTTATTCAATTAATAATGGTATTATGACAACTATAAGTTATATATTATTATTATTATTATTTTATTTAAAATTAACCATCACCAAGCCTTTCCAACCTGAATATTTGATTTTTATAACAGATTAAATTCATCAATATATATATACATATACAAATAAAATAAAATAAATATTTACTTACCACTTTTTGTACACATTTTTTAAATTCCTCAAATTCTTTGATACATAAATCTTTATTTACATTATTAAGACCATTCGTTATACATTTTGCGTATATTGTAGCCTAAATTTTTTTATAGAGTTAATTAAATTCAAAAAGATTTATTAATATTCCAAAAAAGATTTATTAATTTCAGAAAAGATTTATTAATTTGAAAAAAAGATTTATTAATTTGAAAAAAAGATTTATTAATTTTTCAAGCCTATTAAGAATAAACATTTACTTGTACGGAACATTGCGCCACCCCCCTAGCAAGTACCATAACACGATTTTTTTTCGTGCCTGACATGCTTTGTAGAGATTAGATGAAGAAGAACAGTAAATCAAATTTAATAAGTAATACATACCGGTACCCTTTTTATAATAAGCGTAACAAAAACAATTTAATCCTATAAATATGCAAATATATGTACAGGTGAATGATTATCTAATCTCGTGTTACCAGTAATATTGACTATATTTTTAAATCGACCAATTTTTTCCCAAACGAAAAAGGTATCTCAAAAAACTCTAGCATTAGCCTTTCATCCAAAAATTTTTTGATATTTAATTTCGGAATTTATTGTATTATAAAATGTTATTACCAATTATAGATATTTCAAACCAACCATTATCTATAGATTTTATCAAGTCTCTTGATTTAATCGGAGAAATTATTCTTCGTATTCCTGATTTTAATAATACATCTTTGTTAACTCAATTTCTTGAAACATATCAATTGGATAAATATTGGTTGTTTCCAATTAAAGAAATAGTACCTAATGATATCGAAAATATAATTCAATTTTTGGATCAAGGTGCTCAAAAAGTAGTTATTCCTGCTTCAAATATTTTGACAAATGATTCTATTTCTACTTTACCAGCTGATAGATTAGCTGTTAATATAAATTCAAGTGAATTATGTAATGAAGAATTATCTAAAAAATTAGCAGGGTTGGTTTCAGGATATTTGGTTACAGATGTTGATTTAGAATCAATTTCTGGAAAATTTTTTCAAGATTTGAGTAATTTTATACAAAATGTACAAAAGACATCCGATGTGTTGACAAAATTTGGAATTATTTTACAACATGAAAAAAGTGAGATAAAATATTCATTGAATTTGGTTCAACATTTATCAACAATTTCTGCAGATTTAGTAGTTCCTATCAAAAATCTTACATTGGATTCAGATAATAATAGTCTGTTAAGCGTAGCAGATGCTTTAACATGTACGCTAACGTCAGATCGTCCTGATGGATTGTTTACAACCATTGTGGTAGATGAGAGAGGTGTGGCATTAGGCGTGGTATATTCATCTACCGAGAGTGTAAGAGAAGCACTCAAAACTAGGAAAGGAGTATATCAAAGTAGAAAACGTGGTTTATGGTACAAAGGTGCTACATCGGGATCTGTTCAAGAGTTAAAAAAAATTGATGCAGATTGTGATGGTGACGTATTGAAATTTACAGTTAAGCAATTTGGAACTGGTATGCTTTTATTGATTTCATGTAATATATATATATATATATATATATATATATATATTATTTCATTCTGAATATTTATTTATTTAGAATATTTTGAATAACATTGTTAACATTGTTAGGGTTTTGTCATTTAAACACTCGTACATGCTTTGGTGGAAGTAAAGGTCTTACAGCACTTGAAGAAACCCTTCAAAGTCGAAAGGTATCTGCTCCTCCTGGATCATATACGCAACGATTATTCCAGAACCCAGATTTACTTCGTTCAAAAATCATGGAAGAAGCAGATGAATTATGTTCCGCTACTACTAAAGAAAATATTGCATGGGAAACTGCAGATTTATTATATTTTGCTCTTGTGAAATGTGTTGCAAACGATGTTTCACTAACTGATGTTGAAGCACATTTGGATAAACGTGCAAAGAAAGTAATTCGGCGACCTGGTAATGCAAAACCTCAATGGGATATTTCCGCCAAGAAAACAATGGAAATTGATGGTGATACAAAAGATAAACAAATTCCCATTAGTAAATCAGATACAATTAAAATGCAAAAATTCAAATTATCAGAAATTGATTCAATAAAAAGGACATCACTTCTTAAACGACCTATCATCAATTCTGATGATATTATGGCAAGAGTACGTCCAATTATTAATGATGTACGTAACAAAGGTGATGCAGCTATTATTGAATACACTGCAAAATTTGATAAAGTTCAACTTAATACACCTGTGATTTCGGCTCCTTTTCCACCAGAAGCGATGGCGCTAGATGACGTCACGCGTCGTGCAATTGATCAAGCTTATGATAATATTTATAAATTTCACGATGCTCAATATGATCGTTCAACATTAGTTGTTGAAACGATGCCTGGTGTAGTTTGTTCACGATTTAGTCGTCCTATTGAACGTGTTGGACTTTATGTTCCAGGTGGTACCGCTATTCTACCATCAACAACTCTTATGTTAGGCATCCCGGCTAAAGTAGCAGGATGCAAAGAAATAATTATTGCCAGCCCTCCACGAAAAGATGGAACCGTTGTACCTGAAGTGCTATATGTAGCACATAAAGTTGGTGCTTCTAAAGTTTTGTTGGCAGGTGGTGCTCAAGCAGTCGCAGCGCTTGCATATGGAACAGAATCCGTTCCAAAAGTAGATAAAATATGTGGACCTGGAAATCAATACGTTACTGCTGCAAAAATGTTTGCACAAGTAAATAGAAAAATTTTTTTTAATATCCTTTAAAATTCTTTTAAAATTTAAAATTGATTTTTTGATATATAATCTAATTCATTTATCTACTATATTTTTTATCTATATTTATTTATATTTATCTATATTAAGAATGATAGTTCAGCGATGATTTCAATTGACATGCCCGCAGGACCTTCGGAGCTTTTAGTTATTGCGGATAACACAAGTATTCCAACGTATGTGGCGTCTGATCTTTTGTCACAAGCCGAACATGGAACAGATTCACAAGTAGTATTGATCGGGGTTTGTTTAACACCTGAACATCTTGCAAACATTGAACGTGAAATTCATGAACAAGCAAGTCGTCTTCCAAGAGTAGATATTGTTCGTGAATCAATTTCAAAAAGTTTTATTTTACAAGTAAATAACATGAATGAAGCAATGAAATTTTCAAATGATTATTCACCCGAACATTTAATCTTACATATTGATGATGCTGAAAAATGGGTGAATGCTGTTGAAAATGCTGGTAGTGTTTTTATTGGAGCTTATTCACCAGAAAGGTATTTATCCATTTATAATAGTAATATTATAATATTATTTTAATATTATTATAATAAATAATATTATAATATTATTATAATATTATTATAATATTACGTGGATGTTTTTTTTTTTATCATTTGACTTGACATAAAATATACATTTCCATTTTTAGTTGTGGAGATTATGCTTCCGGTACTAATCATACACTTCCCACATACGGATATGCGCGAATGTATTCTGGCGTTAATACACTTACGTTCCTTAAACATATTACAGCACAAAAATTGACTAAACAAGGATTAAAAGATTTAGGACATACAGTTATGAGATTAGCAGAAATTGAAGGATTAGAAGCTCATAGAAATGCGGTTCATGTTAGAATTCGTGATCTTGAAAATGAATGATGTTTAGAATTCTTGATATATATATTTTTTAAAAAAAATGATAAGTAATTAAAAATCGGATAATTCCATTATAGGCTTACCAATATTTTCTTGATGCATGTTTTAACTTCATTTATATTTTTAATGTCATTTATATGTTTAACGTCATGTATATGTTTTCCGTATTCATTCAAAAAAAAATCATTTTGTCAATAAAGTTATCGGTTATTTAATCTAACAAAAATTGATTTTATTTGCAACGCAATAATTAGACTAATGCGATTTTGTTTATTGTCTGGAGCGAAGCGAAGAACTTTATTTCTATGCGCTTTGGTGACCGAAACTACGATTTTGATGCAGTCATATAGAATTATCAAAACCGTAGTTTTGGTATTTTCCGACAGATTTCCTAGTATAACACTACATAATTTACATGTTGTATGTACGCATGTACGCATGTACACATGTATATAACAGATAACATACGTACGTATAATACATTCGTACTGTACATACGAACGACGAACTTTGAATGTTTCCTTTAAGGTATCAGATATTAAAAAATCGTTATTCATTAAACTTACAGTTTGCTTATGTTAAGTGACGATAATTTTTTAACATCTCGAAAAATACACATTTACCCTATATAATTGCCTTTTTGTGAGCAGGAGAAGGTCTCTCTTCTTTGGCGTAGACCTTTTACAAAATATCTTGTACCCTTTAATGATGATACCGTAGAAACTCTAGCAAATATCACATGTTCATTAATAATTAAACCTTTATATATCATGTTTTAATTATGAAGAATTTGAAAAGTTGATTCAACAAGGAATTGAATTCCGTTAATATCGAAGAACCCATTATTTTCTTATGCAAAGTATCTTCAAGAACTCTCGGATATTGCAACAATAAAATCAATTAGATTTTATGCAATGTATAAAGCTCATTCCAAACCACATATAATCCAATAATAGACACATTATGGAATATTTTTATGCGTCAATGTACGAAAATAAATTCGTTATCAATAACAATTTTGTCTCTTACAAATTCACCAACTGGAATTGTAAATGTAAACAACTTCATGAATGCAAAATCTGCATTATCTCATTTATGAAAGTTTTCGTTTGTAATCTCTCAAAATGATAATGAAAATGATTATTGGAAAGTTCAAAAACATTTAAATAAATTACTTTTAATATGTAAGAAGATCGATCATATGGAATATGCATCTCATGGAAGAATAGATCCTAATATTTCAAATATTTCAAATATTTCAAATATTTCAAATATTTCAAATATTTCAAATATTTCAAATATTTCAAATATTTCAATATTTCAAATATTTCAAATATTTCAAATATTTCAATATTTCAAATATTTCAAATATTTCAGACATGATAGCAGAATTAATTGAAGCACAATATGGAATAAAAGAGTTCGTATTTAGACAGAATGTAGATTATTATTCAGCAAGTTTCATAACTGTTCCTATGCAAGCTACATTCTCGAATAAATTTGGATTCATTATAATTAAAAAAAAAAAAGCAAATGGAAAGTACAGATCGATTAAAGATAATTAAAGCATTATCAAGATTAATGTTACGACTCTTAGTCAAATGTTATAATTCCTATAATGTTTGATAGGACTGGTGATACTTTGTCATTTAGTATTTGATCATGTTTCAAAATATGTAATTCAAGTTGACATGGAACATTGTTTAAATATCAAAACTTTATATATTCAAATTGGAGTAGAAGATTTTAATTATATTTTTTTCATGGATTAAAATGTTAAAATTAGAGAAATTCAATTTAAAATTTTTATTAACAGGAAGAAGTCATAGAATAACTTTATCAACAAAAGAAACATCAAAATTTTTACAATATTTAGGACTATCAATACTTTTAACTCTTACATATTTAAAGATTAAATAGAATTAAAATAACAAAAAATCATTTGAACAATTTATAAAAAACTGTCATACTCTATTACATACTTTAATTATTAGAAATATATTCTTTGAAGATTTTGAAAATTGTATTCCTGTTCTTATTATTTTGTTGATACTCATAAAGCTTTAAAATTATATGGTGATAATATTACTGCTATGTCAACTATATAATAAGAAATTGGTTGAAAAGATTAAATTTGTTAATTATAAAAAAAAACTTTTGATAATTTTCGTGAAAATGGATAAACGAAATTAGAATTGTAAATGATTGTAAATTCAAAAGTCTTAAGTATAAAAATTATTTAATAAAATTTATGCTAATAAATTGTATGTGCATACTGTACATACATACAATTAACAAGCCAAACAATTTTCTCAAAAATAAAAAAAGTCAATAAACACAGAATTATTAGTATTAAGCTAAAGAGCATTTCCAAATTTTCATAAATAAGTGTACAAGAACAAATCAAAAAGTTGCAATAATGCTGAAGATCTATAATTGGAATATCGTTGCAACAAAAATATCAAAGAGAATCAAATGATAGCAGATAGCTACATATATATATATATATACCGTATTTTCGCAAAATAACGCGCATGTCCGTTACTTCGTGAAAGTAATATCTTATCTTTTACATTTTTTTAAGTTACATAAATTAATCTATATCTTATAATCATTGTGTTCTTCGAAATTTTTTTAGAAAGTTATTTTCATTATTAAATATATCAAATTGCAAAAATTTAAGTTTGGTTTAAATAGATGACGGATTTATTTTGGTTTGGAATATATTTATATTAACTTTATTATAATTATATTTTCTAAAAAATTAAAGATACAATAAAGATGTTACCGAAATTAAATTATACATTATATGCATACTATAAATAAAACCATGAAGTTTAACAACTATTTTGTGGTGAAATGCAAACTGAATACAGATTTGGTTAGTGTAAAACTGTGTAAATAAAGAAATGCTATACTGTAAAATATGGCAATAAAATGGACGTCGTAAGCAAAATCGAAAGGTCTCTTCTTCTTCACTGAGCATACAAAAGAAGTAACAATATGTTACTGTTGTCAACTAGCATTTTGCTGGTTTATATTCCCAAGCACCATTTCTATACATTTTGAATGCAAAACATGAATCGGTGTTTGTTTTGAAGAACAAATCTCCTTCGCCGACATTGGTTTTATGCACGTGAGCACAAGACCACTGGCCATCTGGTACTGTGCATGTCAATAATGTGCCACCGGCGCAGATTACCTCCTGACCGTCGCATAACTTAGTCTGTTGGCCGTCACAATTTGTTACGTATGGTACACAGGTACTAATGGGGTTCGCATAGGAGTCATTGGTGGCATATATAGTCACTTTATATGCTATTTACACAAATACAAGTAAAATTAGGTTATGAGAAAAGAAAAATGATACAACGTTCGCAATACGTATTTTTGAGAGCTTTTTACCTTCAGCCGTGTTGGTTAGTAGGAAAAAGATTGCAAGGATAATAAGACTGAAAGCGACCGTAAGATACTTCATTGTAAAGCGTACAATTACTTTTGGAATGACCACGTACTTGAAAGACGTCTTATTTATAATGAAATCATGGAAATAAGAATAGCAGTAATCCACCTTGAATTGGAAATTCTTCGTACATCCATTTGTCATTCCCTTCCTTGCTCAACTGACAGAAAGAAGCTCTATTTTAAGAAAAAGAGGCATGTTCCAGGTTGTCCAATTGTATTGGCATAGTACCAAACGTTTGCGGACGTTTTTTTTTTTCCACTCTATAATAAATACTGAATTTTAAATAAGTATATAGACCGCCGAAAGTTATTTCCCCGACAGGACATTTACCCGACATCACGTAGTTGACATTTGATTAGTTGCGCTATACATTTTTAGCAGATTGTCTGTGTGATGTCGGATAAGTGGCCTGTCGTGGAAATAACTTTCGGGGAATCATACCGCAACCATATTATTATTTCGTTAATGATATGGGCTAAAGGCCGTGTCGCATCTCTAGTAAAAGTCGCGATGCTTAAAAATAAAATACTACTATCTTAAAATTTTTCTTATGAAATCATCGGTTGAACTCTAACAAAAAAAATTCCTTGCAGAATTTTATCATAAACTATACCCTTGCCCATCCCAAACCGGTTACCCTAACTACTGAACTATAAAAAAAAATTAATTTTTTAATGGGCAATCCGGGTAGATCGATAAAAATTAACCAATCAGATAAACATCTTCCTATGTTTTACTTGTATTTGATTGGTCAGCATGATCGTAGATCTGTTTTCACAGGTATTTTCTGAGCTGCGCATTTAATATTCAAACAATCGACTTTAGTTAGTCGATATAATGATCAATTAAAGTTGACTAGTTGATTGATATTGACAACACTTCATGCGATAAGTACACTTGTATGTACTCGTGGATAATATGAGTTGTTGCAAGCAAAACCATTCTTAGGATATATGAGTGACAATTGTGAATAGATAATAAATTAGCCAATAGACTCAATGGACAGTCTAATGGTCTAATGATATCTAATAAAGCCACTAGACAATAGACAAATATATAGTTTAAAGCAATCTAATTGATTAATTTAGAAATTATGATCTGGTTAATATAAGTATTGAATAGACATTATCCTGTTATTAGACATTAGACATAATAGATGATTAGACAATTAGGCAATATATTTTTGATTTGACTATGTCTATTCACATCCCCAGACAAGGGAAAATAGGACTTCAACCATATAAATTTCATATGATTGAATTCCCATTTTCTCTTGGCATCACTCATATAATCTTCATATGTTCTACGCATGGAATGGGATATAAATTTCATATGATTGAATTCCCATTTTCTCTTGCCATCACTCATATAATCTTCATATGTTCTACGCATGATTTGGTTGTGCAACAACCCATATAATATTATATAAATTATATTAGATCGATCAAAATAGTATGTATGTAAAAGTTCATTTATAGCAAGAAAATGCTTGTGAGGTTAGAGTGTTCAATCGACTAATTAATCAAAACGTATTAGGAACATATATGTTTGGATTTTTTGAAGGCCGATTTCATGTATGAATTTATATATGAATTCGCACTACTTTAGGTACTTTTTTTTTACCAAACTAATATACAAAATCGTATCGTATTTTTTTTTTTATTTTTTATTTTTTTTTTTTTAACTATGGTTCTAGACTAGTTCTACACTGTAATAGAGCCGTTTTTGCAATAGCTCTCGTTACCTTTTAGTAAAATTAAATTAGAACTATGGTTTTAAAAAAAAATATGATACAATTTGTATGTTAATTGTACCTAAAGTAGCGCGAATTCATACGTGAAATCAGCCTTCAAAAGATCCAAACAATAATGATCTTCAAATTATGCTTTGATTAAATAGTCTATTGAACACCCTAATGTAAGGTGTATATATAGAGGATCAATCGTGTATGCATGCAGATAAGAGGTAAATCCCTCCGGTTATAAGAAAGCCCTCCGGTCCCTCTTATGGCCGGTGATCTACTCCTGTAGTGGGAAATAAAGGTGTTTCTTCATGATGATATATGACGGTAGTTTACCGACTTATAATTAATGCTTTTAATCAGTGAAAAGAACATTAATAAGGACTCCTGATTGACTAATTGAATTTATAAACATCGACTAGTAAAGTTGATTAGTCAATGGTGTGCATTATATAATATATACAAATAAAGTTAAATTTAAATTTCATTTATAATATTAAAGGTATTTACCACATTATTTTGCATAAATTGTGATGCGACATTTGCCACTTTGTCGTAATTCTGCTCTGCCGTAATATCATATTATAATATCATATTGTCGAAATACCGCAATAAAGAAGCACAATGAAAGTTTTGATATATTAGAAAACACGGTGAAAAAATTATACATCTATTAAACAAACATCTACAATATTAAACATCTATACACATCAAAGCGATATGATTGGCTAGCTGGGCAGCATGTGACTAGACATCTGTCAATTTTTATAGGACCATTTATTGTTACGTTTTTGTCATAGACAGAAATTCGGTAACTTATTTATACATTTTAAATTACTTTTTGGGAACGTAAAATTACACAATCAAAAATCAGCACAAACATTATCTCTACCTTCAAAAGAGTGCTATAAAGTTTAAAATTAATCTTTATAATCTTATATTCAAAGGAGTTAGCTTAGACAAGCATGGTTGAAGTTTGTTCGTATTGGTTGTTTAGATCAGATGATCAACTGATTGATCATCGGACGATAAATATGATTGGTTAATTCGGTAAAAAAAAATCGAAACTTCAGGGACCGGTTTAGTGAACTAGAACTTTTCTAATACGAAAGCACAAGCTTATTTGTACACTTTTTGTTACTTTATTTTATATAAACGTTGAATATCGCAGGAGATCGCACGTTTTGAACCGTTTTATTAAAAGCAAAAATTACCAACGAGACACCGCCTCAAGTGCATTTACACTTTAGAATTACTTTCGTTTGCTTGTATGGGTTCTTCCCTCTCTTCTAGTTCCTTTACCGTAAGTTTGTTTTGACCTTTTTCTAAGCGTTCAGTAAACTTTTTTATTTTGTAATCACAATAACGACAGTCATATTGTAATGTAGCATAACATCCATGGTGATATCCATGACCACAGGTTAAAACTTCTTATTTAATATTTTACGGCAATGATCACAAATATTTTGGAGGCATTATGTAGTTTTATTTTTTTTAGAACTATTGATATAATCAATAAAAAACCATGTAATTAAAAGAACAATAGTGGTGATTATATTTGATTAATTGCCAATCCAGATAAGATCGGCAATATTTCTATATGTAGAATTGGGGCAAAACAAATAACAAGGTAGTACACAATCTGGATCAGGCCTGTATATATAAAATTTTTATATGATTTAAAGAATTTTAAAGACGTTTTTACTCATATCTTCTTATCTACTGGTCCGATTTTAATGAAATTTTACTAGTAGATGCACAAGAACCTGCTCTACAACTTTACTTATATCAAAAAATAATATTTACTTAGTACAAAAAAAATTTTATTAGGCCTAAAACAGATTTACTAATATATTGTTTATATATTTGTTTATCCCCAATTCCAAATATGGTAATAATATAGCTATAGTGCCGATCTTATCTGGATTGGTAATTAACAGTTTATAAAACATTTTTTCGTTCAATAAAAAAAAAACTTGACAATAATATTACTTGATTGCAAAGTACCAGTAGCTTGTTCTTGGTAAAACTTGATCACAACAAAGCTCAACCAATGGCAGAACTTGACCAAAAGCGAGACCCAACCAATGCGAATGCGAGACTCAACTATAGCAAAACTTGAAATATAGTAAAAATTTGATTATAAAAAACTTTGAGCATTACTATTGTTATAGTACCGGAAGCCTTCTTCTATTCCGATAGAGTAACAATCACATGGCTCCTGAGATCCCTTACTTGGGCGTGAAGCGGTGTGCAAGAAGGAAGAATAGTTTCCTTTATGTCTGTAAGAAACTATACACTTTACTAAGGCAGTTCGGTATAAAACAACAAGAGATAATAATAGACAGTTTATTAATTTAACAAGAGGGCTATTCCAAGGTGTCTGTTCCTTAGAAATCCCAAGAGTTTATTAATAATAAGAGAGAAGGATAATAAATATGAAGGTAAAGATAAAATACAATGTCTAGATCTGTCTAATACTAAGGAATATAAGGTGGGTTTATATATCTATTGAGCTAAGCGTTGCTAAGCATCGTTAAGTGTCGCTAAGCGTTGTTAAGTGTCGCTAAGCATCGTTAAGCGTCATTAAGCATCGCTAAGCGTCATTAAGCATCGCTAAGTGTCATTGAGTGTCATTGCACATCAATTTCGCATATCACTATTACTAAATACAGTTATTATAAAATTTCTTTATTAGGTTCTAATTTTCTAACTAATTTCTACCAAAATTAACTAAAACCTATTCTATAACATTTCTCTCCCCTTTAAGAACGAACTCCGTGAGTTCCAATTTGGGGAAGGATTTGAGAAAGTTCGGCATCGGTTAACTTCATGATCATTGTATAAGTAATATAGGTTGTTCGAGTGATGTTTTCTATAGGTCAGTTGAAGAAAAGCAATTTCATCCGTTTGCACACTTCCATGTATCTCGGGCTCTTCTTTCTCCTTGAGTCTTCTCAATTATAGATTGAATATCCTCATGAGCATTAGGATGCTTGTTTATAAGATCACCAAGATAATAATAGGCTTCAAGCAGTTTATTTTGATCTTGTCTGTTTCTAGTTCGAGTTTTGATTCGTTTAAGAATTTTCTGCAATTTCTCTAGATACGTTATTCCAGTATACGGAGGAATAGATGTCTGAGTTAGAGGTCCACAAGGTTGGATAGTATCTTGTATAATCCTGCTTAATTTTTCAGGTAATAGAGCAGGGGTGACTTCTTCTTGATTAATAATTGGAACTGACAATATTTCCTCTTGTATGTCATCTAATTCCAAGTTTGGGTTTATTTCTTCTGTGTCATTTACTTCTGGTAAATTAATTTCTAATTGTTCTGTATCGTCTAGAGTGTTCAGAAAATTATTTGAGTCTGGCTCAAGAAAAGAAGTAATTACATTAGTAAGGTCAATAGTCTGAGTGGTATCATTATTATCACATAACCATACACATTGTGATGTAATCCACAATGCATAATTTTGGGCGGCATTATCTTGTTTCCATGTCTGAAAAAGGTATTGGAGGGCTAACAAGGTTTGAGGTTGCAATGTAGGNGCATAATTTTGGGCGACATTATCTTGTTTCCATGTCTGAAAAAGGTACTAGAGGGCTAACAAGGTTTGAGGTTGTAATGTAGGGATGGTCATTTTTGGGAAAATTCCAAAAGGAGTAGTTGTATAAATATATTTTGAGGTTTTACGAATTAAATTGTGTGTTTCATCCCTTGTAGGTCAAATTTCTTCTAGAAATTTCCAGGAGAATCAATAACAACTACTGGTTCCCATGTTTGTGGCTCATAATATTTAGCAAGACGATCACTATTATAATATTTTTGTAAAATTTTTCCTTCTATTGTCCGTAATTTATAAGCACCATTGTCTAATTTCTCATAGATAAGGAAAGGTCCAAATCTTTTGTCTTCAAATTTGGCTGAGCGAGAGGCTTCTAGTTCCTTTCTTTGTATCCATACTTTATCACCAATTTCAAATATCTCTGTTCGAATATTGGCATCAAAATGGACTTTTTGTTTTTGCTGTGACCATTCGGTATTTTGCCTAGCCTGATTCTGGTAATTTGGTAATTTCTCTATTAAATCATAAGCACATTGGAGAATACTTCCTTGTAAGTCTATGTCGTCCTTAACTTCTGTAGGTTCTACTGGGAATAGTGCTTCAATTGGTAAGGTAGTATATCTTCCATATATAAGTTGGAAGGGGTATAGCATGTCTTTTTGTTCTATATGCTAGGAGAACAGCAGGTATGTACAAATCCCAATCGTCATCTCCTTTCACTTTTGCAAGTGATTCACACAATGTTCTATTAATTCTTTCTACCATACCATTTGTCTAAGGGTGGTAGGGAGAAGAAAATTATGCTTAATAAGAAATTTCTCACAGAGAATTCTAATTGTTTTCACTAATAAAATTGCAACCTTGGTCTGATAAGATAATTTTTGGAGTTCCATGTCTACAGATTATCTCCTCAAAGACAAACTGGGCGAGTGTACTAGCACTAGCATTTGGAACAGCACGAGCTTCTGACCATCATGTTAGGTATTCGGTAGCAACAATAATATATCGAATGTTTTGTTTAGTTATAGGCAAAGGGACTACAAGATCAATTCCAACACATTCGAAAGCTCTTCCTATTTGTATAGGGTGTAAAGGTTCTTTTCTATGACCTTTTTGTCTTCGTTGACATTCTTCGCAAGTCTTTACATATTCTTGTATGTCTTGATACATCTGATCCCAATAATAGCGTTCGGATATTTTATAATACATAGCGTTCGTTTCTAAATGTCCAGCAGTGGGGTGCTTATGCATTATATATAATACTGGTTTAACTTCTGTCCATTTTATAACTCTAAGAGGTCTGTCTAGGTTTCTTTTATTCTTTTATAGAGAAGGTGATGTCTAATTTTAAAATATTTAGTCTGGGTCATAAGTCGTTTCTGTTCTTGGTCAGTAAGTCCATCTGGAAATCGGTCTGTGTCCAAATAATGGTAAAGATTATTATATTGGTCAAGATTCATGAGATTTAGTAGGTATAATGGTCTGGGTCGGTAACCGTGAGAGAGCATCAACATTTGAATGTATTCGGCCTGGTTTATGAATAATTCCAAAATTGTATGGTTGGAGCTTCAAGATCCATCTTCCAATTCTTCCTTTGGGTTCAGCAGTATGTAACCATTTCAATGCTGAATGGTCTGTAACTAAGATAAGTTTTGTAGCGCCTAAATATTTATGAAAATGTTCTATTGACCATACAACTGCAGCACATTCAAGTTCAGTTGCTACATAATTCATTTCTTCTTTTGCAGGCTTTTACTAGCATAGGCAATAGGGTGTTCTTTCCTATTTCTATCTAGTTGGCTTAGTGTAGCTCCAAAGCCATTGTAGGAAGCATCAGTAGCAAGAATAAATGTCTCTTTAAAGTTTGGGTAGGCTAATATGGAGGCAGAAATAAGTCTAGACTTTAACTCTTCAAAAGCTTTTTGTTGTTTATCTTGCCAATAATAGGGTTCATTTTTTTGCAGAAGAGAATTCAAAGGGCGAGCAATTGATGAGAAGTTTTGAATAAATTGACGATAATATCCTGCAAGTCCAAGAAAAGATCGAAGGGCTGTAAGGTTTTTAGGAGGTTGAATCTGTTGAACAGCTTCTACTTTGTGAGGGTCAGGGGCAATACCTTTAGCAGAAATTAGGTGTCCAAGAAAAGGTAGTTGGTGCATCCAAAAGGTACACTTTTCTATATTAAGTCTGAGTCCTGCTTGTTTAATTCTATTAAATACTCTTTTTAAATGGGTCAAGTGTTCATCAAATGTTCTAAAATAAACAATTGTATAGTCTAAGTAATCAACTACAAATTTTCATGCAATTCCTTTATATACTCGATCCATCAGCCTTTGGAAAGTTGCAGGGTCATTGCAAAGACCAAAAGGCATTACATTAAATTCATAAATCCTGTATCGTGTAGTAAAGGCAGTTTTTTTCTTTGTCACGAGGGTCCATGGCAACTTGCCAATATCTACTTGCAAGATCGAGAGTAGAGAACCAAGAGCATCCTGTGAGGGCATTAAGCATTTCATCAATGCGAGGTAGAAGGTAAGCATTCTTTTTAGTGACAGCATTTACTTTTCTGTAGTCTACACAGAATCGTAATTTGCTATTTTTCTTTCATACTAGAACAACAGGTGAGGTCCATGGGCTATCAGAGGGTTGAATAAGTTTATGTTCTAATATTCTTTGGATTTCTTCTTGTATAAATTCTTGTTCATTTGGAGGTACAGAATAAAGATGAGAGCGGATTGGATGTACATTCTCAGTATAGATTCGGTGAGTAACCAAATCGGTTCGTCCTAGCTTAGTTATATCAAATGCAAAGAGGTCTGCAAATTCTTCTAATAATTTCCAGAAAGCTAGATCTTGTTCTTTATTAAGTGGTCCAATATTTAAAGAGGTCTGGGTCGATAGGGTATATTCTTCATGTTCAAGAGTAATGATATTTACAGGTCTAGGTATAAGAGTCTGGTCTGGGTCGACAGGTAGTTTACAATCTTGCCTAGGATTCTCTAACAATTTTTACAGAGCGTATCCAAAGCATTTGCCCGTTGGTGAGCATTTTGGGCTTCTTCTTGGTAAAAGCATAGTAAAGCAGCATTGGTGGTTTCTAAGGTTTCAATTCTTGTTTTAATAATTGGTCTTGTTGTTGTACTTGTTGTTGAAGCTGATAAAACTAAAAGTCATCATCCAATTCCTTAATAGTTTCTTCAGTAGGTGGCGAGTAAATTTCTGGGTCTGGAAGTTTGCAATCATCACAGTATTCTTGATTCGCATTCAATTCCTCTTGGTGTTTAACATGTAAACATTCCTGACAAAGGTCGACAGGAACGGTAAAGTTTTTTCTAAGTACAGCGAGAGCGTAAAAGTATGAGTTTGTCGCTACACTCTAGACAATAATAATAATAATATAAAAAATTAAAAAAAATAACTAATAAAAATAAATAACTATATGTTCGTCTAAACATTAAATACTAGCTAAAATTTCCATACATTGAAAAAATACATTTGAATATTCATATATATTTTGACAATGAAATTAATAATTTCCCACGTAGAACACTCGTAAAACACATCCGCATTTGTTTTTTGCAATGGCAGGAATCTGGTTGGTTGTTTTGTTTAACCCGGGTTCCCAAATCTCTATTGCGGCACTATCGTTTTAACTTCAATTCCTCAACAAAACTCGAACCTACAAAAAAATTGTTAGTAAAAACGAAAAAATAATCGAAAAACAAAAAGAACAACAAAAAAGTACTGGTACTTATCTTTTTGTACCAGTTTGTATATCTCGAATTTCCATTTCCGGTGCCATTTCAATACCCCAACGAAACACGAATCTACAAGAAAAATTGTTAGTAAAAATGAATGAAATAACTAAAAAACAAAAAGAACAACAAAAAAAGAACTAGTACTTATCTTATAATACCAGTCCGGTTCTTAAATCACTATTTCTGGTTCTTGAATCTCTATTCTTAGCGCCATTTTAACACCCTAACGAAACACAAACCTATTCCCGACGCCATTCCAATACCTCAACAAAGCACGAATCTACAAGAAGAAAATTGTTAGTAAAAACAAAAAAAAAACAAAGAAAAACAGAAAGAACAATAAAAAAGAACTGGAACTGGTACTTATCTTCTTGTACCAGTTCCGGTTCCATTCCCGGCGCCATTTCTTCTACCCAGCGTTTTAACGAAGCCAAACAATAAAAAGATATTAGTAAAAGTTAAGAAAAAGTAAAGTAAAAATAAAAAAATTAAAACGTACTTACCCAAATACAAACGAAATAAAAATTAAATAAAAATTAAAATTTAGTAAATAATTAATAAAAATTTTAAAATTTAAAATGATCGAATTAACAATCTATTTTTTTTAGATTATCTAAAATACTGAAATAGATCGTTAGAAATCAACAATCTATTTATAAATCAATAATAATATAAAAAAAAAATGTTAAAAGTTAGAAAAGAAAAAAATATGTTATAAAACAAAAAAAAAACCGTTGAAAGTTAGAAAAGAAAAAAAATATG
>QKWP01000837.1:91786-102941 GCA_003550325.1 Gigaspora rosea
AATGAACCAAGATCGGGTTCAAATAAACCAAGATCGGGTTCATTTGAACCAAGATCGGGGTCATTTAACCTATTTTGAGCCTTAATAAAAAAAAATTAAAACCACTAGCCCGTGGCAACGCCCAGGCCCTAACACTAGTCTATACATTATAGTGCAGTTGTTCGTCACTATTTGAGGTTATGTCATGGTTTTTTTTCGGGCTGATCCGGAATAAACAAAATTTGTGCACGCGTTTATTTATTTTCGTCAATTCCAGATCAGCCAGACATAGATTCCGAACGTGTGCGAATTTGTGCACACGTTTATTTTCGTCAATAATTTTACAGGCTGATCAGAAATAAACAAAATTTGTGCACGTGTTTATTTTTGGCGGGATCGGATTCATGAACCTTGGTGGATTATACAAAAATTCATACTCTGCCGTACCGGGTCGGATCGGGTTTACATGAACCAAGATCGGGTTCATTTGAACCAAGATCGTGTTCAAATGAACCAAGATCGGGTTCACAAGAACCAAGATCGAGTTCATTTGAACCATGATCGGGTTCATTTGAACCATGATCGGGTTCATTTGAACCATGATCGGGTTCGTTTGAACCATGATTGGGTTCATTTGAACCATAATCGGGTTCATTTTGAACCATGATCAGGTTCATTTTGAACCCAGATAAAAACATTAATACCATTAGCCCGCGGCAACGCTCGGGCCCTAACACTAGTAGAGTTAATGATGGTAAGTATGAGGTATTGGTGACGGATATTAGGGGCATCCATAAATAACGTTATGTTTGAGGGGGGGTCCCCCAAAATATAACGATTTTCTACTATGTAGGGGGGGTCCCCCCCAACATAACGCATTCTTTTTATTAAAATTTGTCTAAAACTTGATAAAGTGGTCCAAATTGGATGATTTTGGTACCATTCGAATCGTCTCGAGGAGAGGATTCGAATGGTACCAATTTCATTTGATTTGGACCACTGGGTCACGTTTTATTAACGAAATACTATTGGTTATTATGTTTTCTTATAAAATTACTATAAAATCTATAGTATTTCGTTAATAAAACGTGATCCAGTAATCCAAATGAAATGATTTTGGTACCATTGGATTAGTCTCATAGAGACGAATCGAATGGTGCCAAAATCATCCAGATTGGACCACTAAAACATAATATATTCAAGTTTTTGTAAAATTTTATATATAAACATACGGATTTTGAAAAATTTTTTATATAGTAGGGGGGTCCAGCGCTACTATGAGGGGTACATAACTATACTTGCTGGCAAAACATGGACAAATCCCAAATTCAAAAAAAACAATTGCTATTTGTAAAAGATTAAATCAAAAAAGTAGTCTTAAAATTTTGCAAATATATTATCTACAACAATAAGAATATCTACTATTTGTTTAAACAAAGATTATTAATAAAGTTTTTGAGAAATTAATTTGGGATATATTTGGGATTTGGGTGCGGACAAATCACAAGCTATAGTAATTTGGGATTTTGCCAACATGTATATACATAACGTTATTTATGGATGCCCCCTTATGAGTATAGGAAATAGTAAGAATAAGGTATTGTGGAATGATTGGTTTGTTGAGTAAGGTACAGTATTGGTAACAAATATTTATGGGTAGAGGAATGAGTAAGAATGAGGTATTGTATGAGAAGTGTTGGTTCAGTTAAGTAGATATGAGGCCATAAGAGACAGTTATTTAAGTGGGAAATGAGGTGCCGTGAATAGAGTCGCATGGCATCCCATTTGTCACAAGACCATTAACCGGATCCATGACATTGATGAGTGGTAAGTATAAGGCATGGAACAGATATTATAAATGAGTAAGAATAAGGTATTACATAAAAGATTTTGGTTTCGTTGAGTAATTATGAGTAGTGGTGATATATATTTTAAAGTAGCGGTAGTAGTAAAACTATTTGCATGGATCATTCGTAACTAAATACACATCACCTTTTTTAACTCTAGTTTTCCCGATTTGACATATCCTTCGATTTCAATTAAAGTTAATGAATTTTAATTTTTAACCTCTATTCTTTTAGTATTCTTATACTATTCTTATAGATAATAAATATTTTTTGACTCTAATTTTGTTAAAACCGCATTTTAGATTTGATGAATTAATATTCGTTTGTTTTGATATTGAATAAAGCTTACCTTAACTCTTTTTTTTAATTTGATTTTATCTTTTTGTCGACACTTTGGCTGTTTGGTTTTAGTTTCAGCCCCTTTAAAAAGTTCATATGTTGCCAGATTAGGACATTCAAAAGCCAATCGCAAATCAGCTACTAGTTAATCTTTTCGAGATTTTATATTACGGCTAGTTGGAGCTGTTGAACCATCTATATTCAATAAAAAAACACAATAGTAATTAGGCCACGCAAAGTTATTGCATAATTTTTATAATTTTTTGTGAATTAATAAGCTCATGTTCACATATAAGGCCACGTAAAGGTAATTTTTAGGTTTGCATAACATGGAACAAAACTTTTTTATTTTTTTTTCTCGAATCTGAATTATCTATCTGTCTCTTGATTATTTTTACTATATAAAAGTAAAGGTTTCGAATATTTTTGTTTGACAATTTATTTTCATATCAGACAACTCATTTAAAGTCGGATGATATGTAGGGTATATATGACGATACATTTGGTGATTAACGAATCAGAATTAAGCTCGTCCTGCTATCTCGAATCCGACGGGTCAACCCGCAGGTTGACCCGTCGGTAGGGTTCCACAATTTGATTTGATCTTCAAATATTTGAATCAAATATTTGATCAAATTCAAATTCAAATTTGACTATATTTGATTTGATCAAATTCAAATATGGCCAAATTTGATTTGATTTGACAAATATTTGATTTGATTTGAAAATTACTATTAAAAATTCAAACTCAAATCAAATTCAAATTCAAATATTTGAATCAAATCAAATTCAAATCAGGGTCAATTTGATTTGATCAAATTCAAATTGATCCAATATTTGATTTGATTTGAATTTGAGGAACTCTACCCATCGGATTGACCAACCCGTTCCACCCACGTTGCTACAACTCAACCCGGGTCACCCGCCCACCCGCGGGTGACCCAGGTGACTCCAACCCGGGTTACATCACTAGACTTAACTTTGGAAAGCCGACGTAGTGCCTCTGAAGAATGTAGACTAATGTATATTTATTATATATATATATAAAAAATAAAATAATAATAATAATAATACTGTACAAACAAGAAGAAAAAGAAGACATACCTAACTCAAAGGATGAAAGAATTCCAAGCCAGACAAGCCCTAAAATCTCAGCCCGAAGTAATTGAAAGGATCCAACCGATGGTACTAGACTAGAAGAACCTTTAGCGAATTTGAAATTGTCCATAAAAGAAAAACCCCCAGACCGAAGTACTGAACAAAAAAAAAAGAGGAGATTAGATTAAAAATGGATCATCGATTGACTTATAAATGTGGTGGTCACAGGAGTGCCATCACAAGGACAAAAAAAAAAAAAAAAACGTGCATACTGAATCTTCTGAAGTTCGAATAAGTTCTAAAGATAAATAGACAAATAGTTCGAAATTTAATGACGCAAAGAAACAAAACTTAAATACCTATCGATGACACTCCAAGTTCCAAATGCAAGATTATATTTTTTTTCTTTTAGTCAAGTTTGTTTTAATTAGAGTTATTATTTGTATAGAACTTTGGTTACGGGTAATCTGATATGCAAAACCCCTATTATTTTATTTTATTTTATTTTTTTTTCTTTGAGTTTTGGTTACAGGTAATCCGAAGTATAAAACCCTTATTAGTTTTTGGTTACGGGTAATCCGAAGTATAAAACCCCTATTAGTTTTTGGTTACAGGTAATCTGAAGTATAAAACCCTATTAGTTTTTGGTTATAGGTAATCCGAAGTATAAAACCCCTATTAGTTTTTGGTTACGAGTAATCTGAAATACAAAACCCCTATTAGTTCTGGTTACAGGTAAACCAAGAGAAAACCCATGAATTGAATTAGTTTTTCTTTTTTATTTTATCATTTAGTTTTTTATTTTTTTTATATAGATAGAGATTTATTATAGAATGTTTTAATCACTGGTTGATTATGCTTGGAGGACCTCGCATTTTGAAGGAGCAGGAAGTGTAAAATAGAGGGTAACTTTGGTTTCAATACAGTCACGTGTGCGATCACGTGATACCATTAAACCCTTCGTCGAACAGTCACAATGGTTACCCTAGTCGACACATTTTATTTCTTATAGTATTTAATTATTTGTTTATACGTCTTTATTTGTTTATTTATTTATTTGTTTCGCTACCCCGTAAAACTGTTTACTTCGTCGTTATGCATATCGTCATTATGCATCATTCATCACGCATATGATCGTTATGTATAAGATCGTTATGTTAGGTGTTGAATACTTTATAAACAGTTTCAAGATAGCATAGAATTATAATTATAAAAAGGATAAAAGAATCCATTTGTAAAAGGGGATCATGATAATGAAGGATGTTGATCCACTGTCATGACTAACAACTATCTAATAAAGAGCCTCTTAGTCTTGATTTTCTTCTAACAAAGACCTATTTTATAAAACTTAATTGAACATTTTGGTTACACCATAATCAATATTTTTGTCATAACATACTTTTTGTCAAAAATTGCAAATATGTCTAAAATTAAACCTTCTAAACTTCCATCTGATCATGAAAAACACCACTGTAATCCTATAATATATAAAACAAAATTTTATACTTTTTGGTATACGATATGTGATAAGGGTGTTTTTCCTACCTCGAATCTTAAATACACAAGAGCACCTAAACATTATGCTATCCCTAATAATTTTAGCATTATTACAACATGGTGAAAGTTTTCAAACTTAAATACTATTAAAGGTTACATTAAATATAGGTCGTATCATCACTTCTGATACATCACATTTTATGCAATAAATTAAAAAGCTTATTAATAACATTAAATCTAATAAATGTTATTTTAAACTATACTATTTGGATTATATATACTAAAATATTAGGTTTTAAAACTTAATTTATTATATAGTAATTAAATATTTTTTCTTATTAATTTAGAAATTTAAAAAAAATATTTAAATTATATAGTTTTTAATTTATAACTTTTTTTTTATTATGCAAACTATATTTTTTTATGATTTAAAAATGTTCTTTATATTATTTTATATATAGGATAAATTTTTTTTTAAAATTTAAAAAAAATTTATTAGTATAATTTATAAATAAATACTTGTAAAAATACAAAATATAGTGATTTTTTATATAAAATATACTTCTATAGCAAGTTTATAAAATCAATAATTAATATATTTTTAAATGATAAAATATAAAATATAAATTTAGAGGTTTATTTTATACATATATATATATATATATAATTGTAAATTTTAAAAAAATTTTATAATTGCTAACTTTTTTATATATAGTAAACTAATTTCAATAGCTAATTTTCTTTTTAGTATAACTTTTTTTTCTACATAATAATCATAGTTGAAATTTTGCAGGTTTATAAACTAAGGTTACACCAAGGCACTTGCGTAGTAGCACAAAAAAATACTTAATTTTGATTGGTTAATTTATAAATATATAAAAAATTTTTAATTTTTAATTTTTTTTTAAAAAATTAACCAACTTTGAGATTTTTTTAAACAATATGTAAGCAAAAATTAATTGGATTTTTTTTATAAATATGTTCTATAAATGCTCAAATATTAAGGGTAGGGTGAACATAGATCATTTCTAATAGTAATCATGTTGTAATCATATTAAATCATGTAATTGACCAATCAGGATTGTAAACAACGTGATCTGACCAATCAGAATTAGCAATTTTTTGTGCTACCTAAGTAAATTTAGGCCTACCTAAGTTTTTTTTATCAATATATGAAGATGGATTTTTTCAAATATTATGAGTTCTAGAATTTCACGATTATGAAAATAAGGGCTCACTCTACGTGATACCAAATTTTGTTAAAATTGGTCACATTTCTAAAAAGTTTTATCAGGAGCATGTGTTTAATTTCTATATAAAATCTTATAGTACCACATAGATCATATGAAAATTGATCTATGTTCACCCTACCTTTAAATATATTTATTTAATTGCAAGTTAATATGTAAAATTTTAGATAATTATATTTTAATTCAAATGTATCAGATTGATGTATCATGCTTAATGAGATTACCAATATGTAGATAATTGTCCAGTTTATTATGTAAATTATGGACCAGACTTTAATTTAGAGATAATATCAAATCATTCTTCTAGTGATGCAGCAACAAAAACTCAAAGGGTTAGTTATTTTTATTATAAATATACATACTGTATATATTTATAAAATTAACTTTATATTAATAATTATAATTAGGCTGTAAATGAATTAAAAGGTAAGTCAGAAAATAGTTGAATGTCTGGTCCCTTGCTTTTTGGACTTCATCTTAAATGAATTCAAAAAAATCAACCACGATCAAATTATACTAAACCTTTAAAACGTTTTAATGAAATAAGTATTTCTACAAAAAAGGCTCGTGCAAGAACTATTGCAAAAAATATTAAAAAAAATTTCAATCAAGCTGCCAAAGAAAACTATCATCCAGATGATCAAATTACACTTAAAAAACTATCTTATACAGTTGTGAATACACCTTTTCAAATAGAATTTGGATCTCAAAATACTATGGAAAAAAACAAACATGAATTAAAAATAGTGCAAATAATTGATAAGTATCAAATATCATGAGATGGATATTATGCTTTATCAGCTATACAACCTGATTTACCTCGTGATTATATAGTTACTGATCAACATACAATTTTAATATCAAAAATAGCTGATTATATACCAATTGAAATATTCAATTTTTTTTTAAATGAAGAACCTCAATTAGTTAAAAAAGCTGCATGACGAAATATTAAAGATATACTTTTATATATATCTCCTTATTTAGTAACTACTGGAGTTCTTCATCTTCTAAACCTGTTATTAATTTACGGATTTCTAGTAATGGCCATAATGTTAGGAAAAAAATTAATCATGTAATAATAACCATTGCTATTTTAGATCAAAAAAAAGAATTGTATTTACCCAATAATCATCATACTATAGTTATATATTCAGGGATTGAGAATTACGAATTATTAAAAAATGCAACATGGCCACTAGTTGATAAATTAAATGAATTACAAAAATCTGGATTTGTTGATAAAAATGGAATTAATTGGTCGTTCAATTTATATTTTTTGTCTGACTGGAAATTTTTAGCATTGTGTTTAGGTATTAATATGGCAAATTTGATTAATTTTTGTTCATGGTGTCAATGCAAAAAAACAGATTTAAGCAATTTAAACAAACGATCATGGATAATAGAAAAAGAAATGAATATAATTGCATTTAATTATCTGTCATATCCTGGTCATATTCGAGCTCCATTATTTCCAATGATTCCATTAAATCACTGGGTTCCAGATGAACTTCACATTATGCTTAGAATAACTGATCGATTATGGTCTTTAGTTATTTCTGAATTAGAACAGAATGGAGAGTATGACGATGATATGCGTGAAACAATTTGTAATGAAATAAGAAAGTGCAATGTTAAATTTGAATTTTGGAAATCAACTAAATGGAAATACACTTCGCTTCTTGGACAGAATAAACTTCAAGTTCTACGAAATTTTGATTTGTCAGCAATTTTACCAACTGACTGGGCTAAAAAAATTAGAATTTTGTGGAACAAATTTGATCAATTATATTGTGCTATAAAAGATCCAAATATTGATTTTACACAATTTGCCTTAGATGCTAAAGAATGGGAGACATATTTTCTTCAGCCTGATATTACTGATCCTAATAACCAAGATACTATAGTAGAAGAAGGCTTATATCAACCATCTGACATTACACCATATATACACGTTTTAATCTATCATGTTCCAGAATTTATAAAAATGCATAAAGAGTTTGGGCTAAGTTCATTCTCCTGCTCTGCAGTAGAAAAGAAGAACCACCAGCAGTCAACTTTTTTTTTTCACCAGACACTTAAAGATGGGGGCAATCCGAACCAAAATACATGTGCTATTAAAGAAATAATGAATTGTTATAGAACAATAGTTTATTATATTACCTTATTATTTTATTATTTTATTTTTATTATATTTTATTATTATATTGTATTATATTATTATCTTGAGAAGTTAGAATAGTTGATACCGCTTATTACGCTTATAACGATTATCACGCTTATAACGCTTATAACGATTATCACGCTTATAACGCTTATAACGATTATCACGCTTATAACGCTTATGCCGCTTATAACGCTTATGACGCTTATAACGCTTATGTTGCTCATGTAGATTATAGTGTTTATCATTGTAAATTAACGCTTATAACGCTTATTCTAAAATGTATTTAAAGACACAGAATTTACCTTAGTCAAACTAAACCAAGACACCCCACTTCTCTTATACTTAATATACATCTTGTACTGGGATTTCTTAGGAACAGAAACCTAAGGATAGCCCTATCTTAGATTATTAATAAAGAAACTATTTATCTTAATAACACCAAGTTTATTATCAAGTAATAGTAAAATCGATAATTCCTCATTGAATACTCTCACGAACTGCCCTTAGAGAAGAGTGTAATTTTTTACAGACTAAGGAATTATACCTACCTCTTGGACACCGCTATAAACCGATAAAGGATCCCTGTAGCCATGTCGTTGTTATAGTAAGGAGTTAAAGAAGGCCTCCCTACTGTAACAGAATTATAAAAACCGTCGGCTTCATTATCTTTATGACAATTACTCTTTTAATAAGCCAATAAAAATTATAGATTTTGTTTTTTTACTTTGAAGATAAGTATATAATATTGATCATGCATTGATTAATATCGCAAAATTTGTCCAATCGGGCAAATGATTGGCTGACAGTGCCGCGCAGCGGCACATTTCAGCCAATCATTTACATGATTGGACAAATTTTACGATATTTATCAACGCATGACTCAATATTTATGTTATTCGGCTTATGATCATGATTCTCAAATCGTGATTGGCTAACTGAGTTTTAATTTGAATAAATGAAAAAATAACAAGAAGAAATTTTTTCATGATCATGAGTTTGCCGGATAATAATATAATATTTAATTACTTTTATTATTCAAAAAATTGGTATTAATACATAATCATATATCTATGAACACTTATTAAATACTTTAAATAAAATTCTAGATAAATAAGATAAAGAATCTAAGCTATTAAATAATATTTTATATAGCACAATAAAGATAAATTTTATCGAATTTCATTACATTCGCATTGATTATATTATTATACTCGTTAATTTGGAATATATACATGTTGAGTATCGTATTATTGATTTTATCAAAGTATACGTTTTACTATACTCATGTGATTTTGCATATAATGATCACACGTTTTTTTCAAACAGATCTAGACAATTTGGGCATGGTTAATACCAACTAATAAATAAATATTAAAATTGCTTCGCAAAAATTATGCATATATAACAAAAATTCACATTTTAATATTTTATATCTTTATTAATAATATATACATATCTAAACTAAAAATATTTTAATTTTTTAAAACTACAAATTTTCGTATTATTACTTTTAAATAGACATTTCAATATTTATTAAGCTAGATTAGAATAAAATAAGATAAAATACAGAAATAAATAAGTCGTTTTTAATAACTTGAGATAATTAATAGAAGAATAAATGATTTATTTAAAGCTAACCTCTTAGTTCTTGCAAAATATAACTTCTCAATTGGTATATTTATAAAACCGTCCAAGTCTGTTTTTACTATTAGCAGTTATCAAAATCTTGCCAATTCAAAGATATTACTCAAAGGTGACCTAAAGAACAAGTGTTGACAAAAAAAATTAGTACGCATTATCAATAACTTGAAATAATTAATATGAAAATTAACCTTTTAATTCTTACATAATACATGACTTCCGAATTGAAAATATTTATAAAACCAGCCAGTCTATTATTACTAATAGCTTATTGTATTCTTGCCAATTCAAAGATATTACTCAAGGGCACCCAAAGAACAAGTATTAGTCAAAAATTAGTAAAATAATAAAACCATAGTAGCAAAAGAAAAAAAATTAAAAAACAACTTACTATAACGCAATCTAATCAAAGGAATTTAAAAATCATTACAAATAAACAAAGAAATAGACTATTAGAAAAGTACAACCAAAAAAACATCGAAACTAAAAAAAATAAACCAATAAACACAAAAAATAAACCTACCTACACAAAGAACTCAGAAATGTTGCTTGTGTCTTTAGTTTGCCGCAAATACAGAAATACAGCGAAAAAAAATCACGTATAACTTATATGTGTAGCTGAAGATGATCTCATGTAACACAATACGTTACATATCCCAATATTAATCGAACCCTAGCGTTATCACTAGAAATATAGTAACAGGTAAGTATAAGAAATTTTTAAGAGTATCATACTCGCTAGTATGAGTATACTCTACAGTATAATGAGTATACTCTACAATATAAATATATACTATACTCAATAACAATCAGTACACACATCTCCCGTTAATTTGGATTGTGTTCCTAGTTTATTAAATCCATTAATCAGAATCCCTATATAGTCCGTGATGCTGATTGGTCATAAGGTCTCATATATATGCAATAAATTTTTAATCAAAAAAACGTTCTCCGGGCTTGCATATAATGCCCTAAAGCTAAAGACTTTTACATTTTGTCATGGCTCATAATGAAATCGGACTAAAATGAAATATGGGGTTTTTATTTAACCTTCTAAAATCCCACTTTACTTGTTTAATATAAACTCTACTCTAAAACTAATCTTAATCTCTAACCCTAAAAAATGCGCCCAAAAATTTTTTAATTTTTCAGTAGCATGTCATTTTTTTAAATATATTTCATTTTAATCTGTCACTAAGGTTTGATTTTCATTAGTTTTTTTGGAGAATAAAAACATTATAGCTAGAGATAGGCATCTTTTGTTAAGCCGTTTTTTTTTTTGTATACATACTAACTTCTAGTTTGGATCTAAAACTCAAGTCTTAATAGTCGACCTG
>QKWP01000837.1:104342-165879 GCA_003550325.1 Gigaspora rosea
AAAAAAAAAAAAAAACAAAAAAAATCTTACCAAATCCTGAACGAAAGACACTAAAACCAGCTTGAACGTGAATGCTTGAAGAAATTTTAGGGGCTTATTGACCTAAAAATTACCAACGCGTTTATATTAAAAAACAAAAAAAAAAATCGAAAAAAAATCGAAAAAAAAGAAAAAAAAAAGAAAAAAAAACGAAATACATAGGCGAAATTCGGGAACGTACGAGACACAGACAAGTGCGCAGTACCGAAAAGAAATCACAACACCGGGACCGCACGAACACACTGACAAGCTGAAAAGAAATCCACAACACCAGGACCGCACGAAACACACAGACAAGGTGTGCAATACCGAAAAGAAATCCACAACACCGGGAACACACAAAACACTTATGACCGATAAAGCACGCAACACAAAAAGAATGAAATTTTAACACGGAAGTTCACCAAAGAAACATAATAGAAAAGACGTAAACTATGCACAAACCTTATAAAGCCACGAGCCCTAACAATTAACTTTACACTAACTTCGTTACGGCACCAACGACGGTTCCCACGATAGCTTCAGGCTTTTGAAATGGCTCCAAAGACGGTTCCAATGATGTCTCTAGCGACGGCTCCAATGACGGCTCCAGTGACGCTCTAATAAAATAACAAAAAAAAATTAAACGTTAATAAATAAAAAAAAAATAAAAATAAAATTTAAAAAAAAAATAATAAAAGCTTATCTGATTGGCCGATCTGTTATGAGGTCTAGAATAAAAAAAATTTTAATATAAACCTCTATGAGGTTTATATTATTAACGTAAAACCCGGGTCTAGGTTAAGGTTTTTCTTTTTTTTAACCTTATCTAATAAGTTTAGAAAGATTCAGATTTCAGGTTTTAATACAATTACTAGTATATCATGCAGTAATAGACTAAATTTTTCAATTAAAAATAAAGTAATCTATTTTTTACTCGTTATATATAATACTCAAGTTAGAGATATAATGATTTATATAAAGCAATTGACAATTAAAATATAAATCATATAATATTTCAAGTAACTTTATTTGATATCGCTATTTATATACAATACCATTTCTATTTATGTATGATATAAGTTTTATTTATATAATTCGATTTATACTATTAAATAAAAAATCATGACTTTAGTATATTATAAACTTGATAACTTGAATACTAATTACAGTCACACCCCCTAAATGCACGCCCTCTTGATCCTAAACAATAAATTTTAACCCTCTAAATGCAAACCCCCTCTAAGTGCACATTTTGCCTTTTTTTCACTATGGTCCCAAGGACATGCACTTAGGGGGTGCGACTGTATAATTAATTACTTACTTTAAGAAGTGATAACTTGTTGACAATGACCTCTCGCAACTGAAAATCCAAAACTAATATATCCAGCCCAAATCATATGTTTATGCGAATCAGTTTTAACTTTCTGATATCAATCTACCACAACTTGTTTAATTTTTGGTTTGTTTTTTTTTTGCATTGATCCTAATGCTCTTTCACGAGGAGGTTGAAATGTAACATAAGTTCGTTGTCCATTAGAAAAGTATTTAACTCCCCATTGTTCATTATTTAGAATTTGACCAAGCAAAGAATATGCATTGTTACCTTGAAATAAGCATCGTACTCTTCCAGATTTTGAAAATCGACGATGAATATGACCTTTAAATACACTATAAAATTGACTTAGTATACATGGCATTAATACCCTTTGTGAACCTGAAGATGTAAAATGTGCTTTTAATCGGTCTTGAATAATTTTAACGAATATTTTTTTTAATTCCAAACCAGCTTTTAAAGGAAGTTTATAAATGCCAGAAGGATCTTTGTTATAGCCTCTAACAACAGTATGATGTCGCTTTAAACCACCCTTTGTTTTATAGCATTTTCCACAAATAGAGCAATTAAATGAAAGTTCTTTCGATAATAGCTAATTATAATTATATATTAATAAATATTATTGTTTTTATAGTATAATATATAAAATAAAATGATTAATCTTATTATGATATACATACGGACATTTCATAAAATCAAATCAACTTAAATGCGTTCTATAAACAAAATACAAAAAAAAAAACTATTATATTAAATATATATATAAATTAAATATAATTTTTTACTATTAACAATTACCTTTACTTTTTTTTGATGGGTTCTAAGGACGGACAATTGGTTAGACGCGATATTCATATAATAAAAATTTTGTTTATCGCGATTTTAAAATGTAATAACCAATCAAATAATTTGTTGATCAAAAATAAACCCCAAAAAATGATCTACCTATATATAAAAAAAGGACCAAAAACCGAAATCAGCCCATATGTACAGTAAAACCGTAACTTATAAAACTTACAGTAAAATTTGACCTAAAGTAAAACTCTATACGTTGTTAGGGGAACCCTCGTTAGAGGAACTTTCGTTGGGGGAACCCTCATTAGGGGAACCTTCATTTGGAGGTCCTTCGTTGGGGAACCTTCGTTGGGGAAGAAACTTGGGGAAGAAACTTGGAGAAGAGACTTGACTTGGGGAGAGAGAGTTTTGTGGTGGTCGTGTGGGCTTTTTTGAAGTAAGGATAGATATACAGAGCACTGTTAATGCATATGCTTCATTTAAAATTTTGAAATACTGAAATATATACAATTTAAAAAACATGATCATACAAAGTAATAAAAAAAAAAAGTGGATAGAGCCCCAACCCCGCTCTATCCTATCCTAACCACCTATTTGATGTTAGGTCTATTGTTTTATATCTGTGTTTCTTTTTTTTTTTTTTTTAATTATACCTGTGTTTCATTTTTTTTTTAAATTATACCCGTGTACGTGTGCAAATTTGATACCCGTGTACTAGTTTTTTTTTAAAATGGGAACCTTCATTGGGGGACCTACGTTGGGGGACCTACGTTGGGGGAACCTACGTTGGGAGAACCTTCGTTGGGGAAGAAACTTGGGGAAGAGACTTGACTTGGGAGAGAGTTTTGTGGACTTTTTAGAAGTAAGGATAGAGTATACAGAGCACAGTTAATGCATATACTTCATTTAAAATTTTGAAATACTGAAATATACAATTTAAGAAACATGATCATACAAGTAATATAAAAAAAAAAGTGGATAGAGCCCCAACCCCGCTCTATCCTATTCTAACCACCCATTTGATGTTAGGTCTATCCGCGTACAAAAAAAATTTTTTTTTAATTATACCCAGTGTTTTATTTTTTTTAAATTATACCCATGTGCGTGTGCAAATTTGATACTCGTGTACTAGTTTTTTTTTAAAAATGGGAACCTTCATTGGGGAACCTTCATTGGGGAACCTTCATTGGGGAACCTTCGTTGGGGAACCTTCGTTGGGGAAACTTCATTGGGGAACCTTCGTTGGGGAACCTTCGTTGGGGGAAAAAACTTGGAAAAAAGACTTAACTTGGGAGAGAGTTTTGTGGTGGTCGTGTGGGCTTTTTAGAAGTAAGGATAGAGTATACAGAACACAGTTAATGCATATGCTTCATTTAAAATTTTGAAATACTGAAATATATACAATTTAAGAAACATGATCATACAAGTAATATAAAAAAAAAAAGTGGATAGAGCCCCAACCCCGTTCTATCCTATCCTAACCACCCATTTGATGTTAGGTCTATATGTTAGGTCTATTGTTTTATATCTGTGTTTCTGTTTTTGTTTTTTTTTAATTATATCTGTGTTTCATTTTTTTTAAATTATACCCATGTGCATGTGCAAATTTGATACCCGTGTACTAATTTTTTTTTAAAAATGGGAACCTTCATTGGGGAACCTTCATTGGGGAACCTTCGTTGGGAACCTTCATTGGGGAACCTTCATTTGGGGGTCCTTTGTTGGGGAACCTTCGTTGGGGAAGAAAATTGGGGAAGAAACTTGGGGAAGAGACTTGACTTGGGAGAGAGTTTTGTGGTGGTCGTGTGGGCTTTTTAGAAGTAAGGATAGAGTATACAGAGCACAGTTAATGCATATGCTTCATTTAAAATTTTGAAATACTGAAATATATACAATTTAAGAAACATGATCATACAAGTAATAAAAAAAAAAAGTGGATAGAGCCCAACCCCGCTCTATCCTATCCTAACCACCCATTTGATGTTAGGTCTATCCGTGTGCAAAAAAATTTTTTTTTTTAATTATACCCAGTGTGCAAAATTTGATACCCGTGTACTAATTTTTTTTTTTTTAACCTTCATTGGGAGAACCTTCGTTTGGGGAACCTTTGTTGGGAGAACCTTTGGGAGGGTTTTCATAGAAAGAGACTTGGAGAGGACGTGTGGGCTTTTTATTTATTGTATTAAGCATAAAAAACACAAAGCACTGTTTATGGTAATGTTCATTTTTTTTTTGTTTTTAATCACAATCTCACCTTATATGATTTAAAAAAAATTTAAAAATTGCGCCATCAACCCACGTGACTTATGTAGTACAACTGTCGATCAATATAAAAGTATCTGGTATTGCTGTATTGTATGAGTTATTGTATGAGTTGCTAACGAAGAGGTGTTCTTCTTGAGTTGCTAACAAAGGGGACGTTGGTGAAGGAAGACAGAGGAAGTTTTCAGGTTGGGTTATATTTTTACATTTAAGCGTTTGATTAAAAGAAATAAGTGACTAGTGCATATGATTTAACAATTTAAAGAAAGTTTAAAAAAAAGAAAAGAAATTTAGGTTTGTATATGCTTTTAGCTATTTTTTTGTATCTCAAAAATTCATTGGGACGCATCACTAGTACGAACCAAAAAATCTATATTAATCAAATGTAATTTTTTTTCAAATAGCTAGACTGCCTATTATAAATACAAAGTTTGTATACACTTTAAATTTTTCTTTTCACGATATAACCTCTCAGCATGTAATAGATCCGGGTCTATATGGTTTAAAAATTGGTGGAATGTAACAGACCCGGTCTTGTATACGCAATTTATGGTAACAATCATCAGGATCATATGTTTCCTATTAATAGATGTCTTATAACCGTCCTCTCCCGACGTTAATTCCATTTGATTGCGACTTCCAAGATTACACGCTTCATTAACATAACCGTTTCTGTAGATGTTAGATGGTTAATCGTGCAATACATTTTCTTTTCAGCATTGCTCCACAATTCATATCATTTTTCATGATTAAATAAAATTGATAGATTTCGATCCACAAATCATCCAATCAATGACTATACACTTCTCATATTATCACAGAATTCCTTCGAATTTATCCTTTCTTCGTACTTGACATTATCGGTTGCTATAGTGTTTTGTTCATCAATTCGCATGATAAATATTAATTATTTCATGCCGCTGTGAATTCCCTGAATCTTAATCATGGAGAAAGACATAGTGCCATATTGAAGATTGAATTTTAGATATAAAAAGTCGGATCAGAAGGGAAAACACTAGAACAGTGTTTGCAAAGTATGGATATCGACAATATGGACCATTGGACATTGGACGCTTATGGACTATGTCCAGGTTGTCCACATTTTTTATTGACATAAAGTACTTAGTCCAAATCAACGCATAAGCTTATAGTTTCGAAATATTTCGAATATAAAGAGCAAAATTAAGGATAAAATTAGAGCGAAACTCCATATTCCAAACATTCCAGTAAAGTAGATATGGGCATGGACACTATTTGGATTAGTCCTTGTCCATATTTGTCCAAGTCCAAATAAAATTTTTATTGAACATAGTCCAAATGCAAACACCATTCATATGCATCGCTATCTTCCTCATCCGTAATATCATCTAATTGTCGCAATCTTTCCATTCACTAGTTCAGATTCGGTCAACTCAGTATCGAAATACTTTCAATTTGTTGACTTTTTTTAAGAAAAAAGAAAAAAATGACTGGTTTGAATTGTTTTTTTTTTTTTTTTGCACAATTTATTGATTTTTCAGGAAAGTTAAATTACGTTTATCAAAGTTACATATATCATGCTTAAGTTACGTTTATTATATCCAAAAACTTAGTTGCGACGACAATTTTGACGTAACTGCCCCATCTTTTTGACGTAACCATACGTCCTCAAGTTTCTGCACCTATACGCGACATTGATTATTAATGATTCATTAATAATCAATGTCTCGGCTGAAGCTGGAAACAGTTGAAGCTGGAAATTTTAATTATTTTAATATAAAATTTTCTAAAATTTTTGGGGTGCATTTTCTTAGCTTTTTTTTTAATGGCTAGGTTAGGGTTTAGGGCTAGTTTTGATAATAAAAGGGTATAAGTGAATTTTGGTAGAATTTATGTTTTTAAATCGAGGTCCCTAATTTCCAGCTTCAACCGCGACAATCAATTTTAATAAAAATAATTTCTTTTGCTTTTCGTTCTGACGCTTTTGTCAAATGAAAAAATTAAAAAATCGGAAAGTTTTTTTGTGTTTAGAACGATCAAGAATCAATTCAAAACGACGATATGAAAAAAAAAATTGATTTAATTCAAAATAAGAATAGAATCTATACTTTAAAGTGATTTGATACAAGCTATTTACGATAGTAAAAATTGTTGATGCTTATATTTTTACACGGTCAAATACTTTTATTTCCAAACTTAACAAACAAAATAGCTAATAAGTGTTGAGTCGAATTTTAAACAAGTTGAACAAATGGTTAATGATCTGAAAAGTTTTTGAAAAGTAAAAAAACAAAACTAGGCAACATTCATTTTCTTGGAAATAATTGTTTCTGGTATACCGTATTTTCGCGTAATAACGCCATGAGCGTTACCGGTATTTAGAAAATTGTGATCCCTAAAAAAACACATATTGTTTCAAAATATCGCTCATGCGTGTCCAAAATAACGCACCCCATAGTAAGAGGAGCTTATTCATAATAAGATTAAAAAAAAAAAAATTGCTCAGGAACAAGAGTTGGTAATAACTAAAATTTACTTTCGAGCTTTAATAAAAGTTGTTCTTCAGATCGATCTTATCAACTTTTAGTGTTAGCTATAGTTCTGGTCAAATTCTGTTGAGATTTTGTTTGTCGGGATCTTGTTTGTCTGGATTTTGACTCATAATCGAATTTGTTTCAATAACGCTCATGCGCGTACTCTAAATAACGCGCATATGCTCAAAATAATGCGCAGGTGAGCGTTATTACGCGAAAATACGGTATGTAATAATGAATTTGTTGAAGTAGCCAATAAATTATTAAATTGCATAAATGTATCTCATTATGAAAAAAGAATTTGCGGGTAAATGAGAACTTAACACTTGGAGAATTTTATAAATACAGGAATCGTGATTCCTATAGTATTATAAAAAATTTTTAATTTAAATCACTTATAATTTTTATCTATTTAACTAATTTTACCGATCTTACTATCATTAGAAGCTTACAAAATATTAGCTTAATAAAAAATCAACTTTACTTAGTCAGGAATGCTGATTTTAATATTTTATATGTGTCGCTATAGATTTTATTAAATACAAATTCTACGTTCATGTTTAAATTGTAGTATAACTTTTTGACATAATTTACTAATATGCAAACGAAGAGAAATTGGTCCGAGTAAATTTAAGCTCAGTTACGTAACTTTTTTTTAGGGGTATGCTAGGATGGCTCTAGTTGCGACCGTGTTATAAACTAACAGCCGCATATATATGTCATAGTGAAAATATTTCGACATATAAATTCCTTAGAAATACACGTATCGGCAATTTTCATTGACTATTACAGTAACTACAACATTTGCCATGATCGCAATGGGACAGATTATCTACATCCATATGTTCATGTGACCAGATAATTTTTAAGGTTGATCTACCTAATATTAAATAACCTTTCGCGCGATGGTCAAAGAATTAGAACTTTCGACGAATGAAAAAGAATTGATTATATCAGGATTAAAGGAAGGTATCCGTCTTGATGGACGTGGTATAGACGATTTTAGATCATTAAAGATTACTCTTGGTCCAGAATATGGACGCTCAGAAGTTAAGCTTGGTGATACAAAGTATTAACTTTTCTTTTTTAACTTAAAAATCTTTTCAATTAAATATGACTTCTTTTCTTTACATTATATATGACTTCCTTTTTCCTTCTTTATAAATTAGAGTATTGGCTAAAGTTTCATGTGAAGTCGCCCGACCATACCCTGATCGTCCAAACGAAGGAATGCTGACTTTGAATACAGAACTGTCACCAATGGCATTCGCAGGTCTTGAGCCAGGAAGGTAGGCTACTGTGGTTTATATTTTTTTCATAATATTTCTGTTTAAGTTGAAATTAATTTCCATCAAATCTTAAAAATCGAAGACCTTCGGAGGAAGAAGTTCTTGTGAGTAGAATTCTTGAAAAAGCAATAAAAATTAACCGCGCAGTTGATGTTGAGGGATTATGCATCGTTGCCAATGAACTAGTAAGTTTTCGAATAGTAAATTTATGATCAAAATTTTCAAATTCATTCATTTTATCTTGTTTATTTATTAGGCATGGTCGATTCATGTTGATGTGCATTTTCTTGATAATGATGGAAATATCATTGATGCCGCGTGCATTGCTGCAATTTCTGCGCTCTCCCATTTTCGGAGGCCTGATGTCACAGTTATTGGAGAGGATGTCACAATAGTATTTTTTCATTATTCCAAATTCATAATTTCTTTATACTGTAGTTTAATATTAATTCTCTAATTTAACGCGTTATTTATATTTCTTATATAGCATCCGGTTGATCAAAGGAATCCTGTTCCTTTGAGTATTCATCATACACCAATCTGTGTTACTTTTGCATTTTTTGAAAATGGGTATTGCAAGATTCTTTTTTATTAGTATTCCTTATATTCATTCATTAATTTCGTTTTAACCCAGAGACTTGTGGGTGGTTGATCCCTCCTTAAAAGAGGAGCAAATTCGTCGAGGTGATATGATAATAGCAATAAATAATCATAAAGAAATTTGTGTCTTATCAAAAGCTGGTGGATTACCCCTAGAAATGCTCACTATCATACAATGTTCCAAGCTCGCTGCTAGTAAAGTAGATTGGGTTAGAGAAAAAATTCAAGATGCAATAGCCAATGCTGCTGAAGTGGAAAAACGGTGCCATTTGATTTTATTACTACTTTTGTTTATACTTCATGAATTTTGATAATTTTAACATTTCTTCATAATTGATATGGTTCAACAGAAAAACTTTAAGAGAAATAATAATCGATGATTGAAAGGCAAATAGAAATTTCAGGTATGTTAAAAATTTTATTGACATTTTTCAATACTTATGGGTTCTTTGATTTAATGTACGAGATACATTCAAAAATATTAAAGTAAAAAAATGGCTTGCGACATATATATATTGAGCAATATTCAATTTTAACCTTTGATATCAATTCTGACATATTATCAAACTCGTAAATCACTCAAGAATTAAGCTACTTAAAAAATTATAGATCTTCTATTGCACTTGGTAGTGTTGTCAAAATTTTCATCTAGTAGTACACATGGTATTATGTAATATACTATGTATTATATTTTAAATTTTAGCCTATTATACCGAAATTAGATGCACTTAAACTGTGATGCAATATATTAAACATAATTAAATTCTTAGATTCTTAATTATATAAAAATTAAGGCTATACAAAGTTAATTTTTTGAAAAATGATTTGGCATCCGGCTTTTAATTTTATTTCAAAATTTTTTATACAAAAAAACATAAAATTTTTATAGACATCTAAAAAATCTCCATCCGGATAATAAATATTGGTGTGTATCGAATTAAATGATCTACAAATAGAAACATATATACTTTATATTCATTTTATGGATCTTTTTATTAGTTACTTAAGGAATCAAACTAGTTTATATATAGAGAATTTTTTTTGTAAATTGTGTATATATACACAGATATGTTAATATCTCAAAGTTTTAAATATAAAATTGCTTTGAAGTTTTAACAAAAAAAATTTATATTATTTTTTTACCAAAATTTAGTATATATACTAATAACTTTGTTAACTTTGTTTTATAATTTATATATTATATAAATTTGTAATTTAATTAATGATATTAATGTATAAATACTATTGTTAAATATAAATTAATAAAAATTTTTATATCTATAAATTCTATTATATATTTTATTTTAAGAATAAAAAATAAGGACATTATTTTAGGTTTATATAATTTAGTACATATGTGTTATAATGCACCCATCTAATCAACCAATCAAATGAAACAAAATAGCCATTTTTTAAAAAATTACTTTCGACTTATTATTTTGCTTATAAAACCACTTTTTGTGCTCTAACAAAAAAATTCCTTGCAAAATTTTGAGACAGTATGTTTTTAAAAATACTTTATTCTACTGTAATTCTATTTTAGCACTAACTATTACTCTAAACTAACATGTTACTAGGTTTGTTTTAATTTTATATTATACTGAATCTTATGCAATACATTATAACACACTAGTACAAATAATAAAAATCTTATTTTATTATAAAACTTAGTATTATTATTATATTTAATAATACAAAATTTTTAATACCAATATAGATTATTAAATATTTTAAATATTTTATTAAATACTTTTTTATAAAATAATATAATTTTTAGTATATATTATTTTATGGTTCCGAAATTCAGTTCAGTTCAATAGAGGTTCAGGTTCAATAAACCTGAACCTGAACCTGCTCTAAAAGTTCAATACTGAACTGAACCTGAACTTAAAATTATTGAACATGAACCTGAACTTAAAAAAAGTTCAGTTCAGGTTCAGTTTAAGGTTTATAAACATGTTCAGGTTCATAATATATGCACATGTTTACCTAAATCACAAAGTTAGAATCATTTAGTAAAATTTAGAGAAACATAGCATTTTGTATAATTTTATTAATAAAATTATTAAAAATATTGTTCTACATGAAATTTTACTAATTGATCATAACTTCTTGCACTAAGTCAACTTGTTTAGCACCAAAAAATACATCAAATTAGCATATTTTATCAAAATTTGAAGAAAAGATGCTTAATTTTTCATCAAAAATTCAAAATTAAGCACCTATAATGCAAATTTTAAGAAAAATAAAATAAAATATATCAATATAGTATATTTTTTGGACTAAACAAGTTTACTTAGAGCAAAAAATTATGGTCAATTAGTAAAATTTAGGGATTATAGAAATTTGTATAATTTTATTAATAAAACTATACAAATTTCTATGATTTTCTAAATTTTACTATTGATTATAGCTTCTTGCTTTAAGTAAACTTGTTTAGCACCAAAAAATACATTATATCAGTATATTTTATTTTATTTCCTTAAAATTTGCATCAAAGATGCTTAATTTTGAATTTTTAATAAAAATTTCCAAAATTAAGCATTTTTTCTTCAAATTTTAATAATAAAATATACTGTTTTGATGTATTTTTTGGTGCTGAACAAGTTTATTTAGTGCAAGAAATTATAATAAATTAGTAAAATTTAGAGAACCATAGAGATTTGTATAATTTTATTAATAAAATTATATAATTTTTATTATTCTCTAAATTTTACTAATTGATCCTAACTTCTTGCACTAAGTAAACTTGTTCACCACTAAAAAATACATTAAATTAGCATATTTTATTTTACTTTTCTTAAAATTTGAAGAAAAGATGTTTAATTTTGAATTTTTGATAAAAAATTTTTAAAATTGAGCATCCTTTCTTTAAATTTTAAGAAAAGTAAAGTAAAATAACTGTTTTGATAGATTTTTTGGTGCTAAACAAGTTTATTTAGTACAAGAAGTTATAATTAATTAGTAAAATGTCATGTAAAATATGATTTTTAATAATTTCATTATGTTTCTTCTTTTTTCTATCTCTGGCACATGATTGATATTTTTTTGGAAATTTTGGGTATCTATGGTTGGTATAATCAGGTTGTTTTGTAATATATTACTCTGATAAAAAAGTTTAAATCGAAAATACTATTGAATATTTTTACCTAAAATAATATTATATAGAATCAAGTAAGTTTTAACAAATAATAATTAATGACAGGAACTTATATTTGCTAGTCTCTTACTAATGAGGAGAAGATCTGTGGTTGGCCTTGCTATTGGCAAAAAGGATGTGCTATTTAGTGAAAAAGGCATTAATGTGTTCTCTGTTTAGAATGCAATAAACCAACTACTTCTAAATATAGCTTATATAATTTTCATACAGATAAAAGTTATACTAAAGTCTTTTATTATCAGAATAAACTATCTAAAATAGTACAGAACAGGCAAACAAAGAATCTTTAACACAGATCCTTGATAAAACTAAATCATTGTCTATTGCTTCTAGAAAAAACTGGTCCTAGAAAAAAAAATTGCTAGGGTCAAAAGTAAAACCAACAATTTAATAATTTTCAAATCATAGAATCTTTTTCGAATAGCTGTTTCTAATGACCCTAGTGGCCCTAGCAAAATCCTGAGTTTCTTACTTTTTATTTTTCTTTGTTTATCATATATATGTATTATATGTATATACGTATATAGAACCCTGAAATATACATAGATAGGTCAGGTTAATTATAGGGTTACTAAAAAAGTAAGGATCTGCAGAAAAACTTCAAAAATAAGCAAAAAATTACTATAAAAAGAAAAGATCTGCACAAAAAACTCAAAAATAAGCAAACTCATACTTTACCTATCTATGTTATTTCAGTGTTCATATTATTTATTATATATAGTAAATAGTAATGATGCTGCCCGAAACTCTTTTGGCCCAAAAACTGAAACCGAAACTAGTTTTAAATATCCGAAACTAATTTCTGAAATTCCGAAACTATGTTAAAACCCCGAAACTAAAATAGTATTATCCGAAACTATTTTGGCATTCCTATAGCTTAATACAGGTGTAACTAATTGTTGGGCATCGTTAAAAAATTCTCACACATACCCAATTAATAAGATCGCAATTAATATCAGATTTTTTTGACGTATGTATGTACGTATATATGTAGCGAGCTCTGGTATGTACTGCCCATTGTCTTTCGCAAATCAAATTTTTTTTATTTTTTATTTTTGTTTTTTTTTTATTTTTTATTTTGCTAACCAATTTACTCAAGATCGCACCAGGTTAGCTAATATCGGCATATGTGAATACATTAGATTTATTTATATAACAATCACTGTTATAAAAAAAAAGACTAATTTAGAACGTAATTAGGAAAGTAACTTTAATAAGTAACTTTAATCCAAAGTTCTTCCCACATTCAGGTCATGGTTTTTTGGAAATGACCAATCAAGGTACACAACCCAAAATTCCCACGGTTTTTTTTAGATATGTCCAATCCAGAACGATAAAGTGCGCAATCTCAATATTCCCATATCGAAATCATATAATAGCATATGATTATTAATTCCTGTTTCGCATCTGTTGTTAATAAATATTACTAATAAGTTCAAATTTGAATGAGTTAACCATTAGTATTTACCTCCTAATCGGGCTTGTTGGAGTTTGTTAAACTCACTTAAAAAGTCATTGGTTTCCTTTGTGGCTTTTTTCTCTTGTTCAATATGACGATTACGATAAGCTTTGGTTTTTCAGTCATCTCGGTCTTTGGCTAAATTGCCATTTTCTTTTTGTAGTTCAAAGATTTCATCATTTTTTTTAGTGATGATATTTTGTAAGCTTAGGTTTTCTTGCTGGACGGCTTTAATTTCTTTTCATATTTTTTTTTTAATATTTCTTTGGTCCTCAATGTTTTTAGCTGAGGTTATTCGGTTTGATATACCAGCATAAATCTTCATTAATCTGCGATCATAGATATGCTTTATGTATAATTGGAGCGAAAGGATATAGTCTCAGAAATAGTATAAGATGTTATGCTGGGTATCTATGTAAGAAGTTGCGTATTTCTGTATTTAATAAATGGCATTGGATGGTGGTTTCCCGGGCTGCATAATGTAAGTGGGCATTAATGTGAAAGTAACTGTCATAGATAATTTGTCTGATCGGTTAATTGTTATCAATCTATTCGTGATTACTTGTGATAACTAACTTATCAAATTATATAGGCTTAAAGTATTATCATTTTAATAAAATTAGAAAACGAAAAAATTTTGTTAAGATTACATTTTAATAAATACATACGGAAGAATTTAGCACATAAAATTAGAGAATGTGTAATGTGGGATAAATGTATTAATAAATTTGAATTCATCAAGAACTGCTGAGTGAAGCGAGGCCAAAACATTAAATGTAAGCTAGCTTAAAACTGCTAAGCGAAACGAGGCCAAAACATAATAATGTAAAATTAGCTTAAAACAAGTCCATTGTACATATGTTTTAAACTATGAATAGTCGATTTGGTATAACTGCTAATCTGATTTTTAACCATCAGCTTAGCCAATTTAATAAATTTAAGTCGACTATAAATAATCTTAACTGTGACATATGCCATTATGTTATCTACAAGTCTAATTATATAGTTGGTTGAAATTTGATGGCGCAGCCGCCACATGATCATATACTAGTTTGGGTAGAGACATTTATCACCTGATTTTTTAGGGGGAAGGGGGCAGGGACGGTGAATAATATCGATTTGTATCGATAATATATAAAACGATATTTTTAGGCCAAATCATGGGGAAATCGATATTTTCGCAAATGTTAATGCAGTGTAACAATATGCACTTGGGCAAAATTAAAAGTATAATTCGGGCCAGACAATATAAATTTGCTAACTTGAACCGTTGATAAGCTTCGGTAAAATAGACAATCAACAAACACGTCAAAAGAAGAAAGAAATTTAGTTATTGATCACGTTATATCACGTTATCTGTAACTGTTGTACAAAATTTTGCATTTTAATTGGCCAATCATGAGTATATCGATATAAATCAATATTTTTGACCATACCGATCGATATTTTTGCAAAATCAAATCGATATTATTCACCGTCCCTGGAAGGGGGTCAGAGGGATTATCAGGTGCTATATAATATAGTTTTATTAGCCAATCAAAATTGCCCAAAATAACTATATAAAATTTTTAATAATAATAATTAAAAATATTAAAATTTTATTTTATATTAATCTCTGAAAATGATTTTCACTATGTAAACTTGTTCAGCATCCAAAAATACATCAAATTGGCATAATTATTTTTATTTTACTTGAATTTTAGATATTAGATGCATAATTTTTGATTTTTGATCAAAAAAGTCAAATTTAAGCATCTTTTCTCCAAATTTCAAGTAAAATAAAAAAGATTCTGCCGATTTAATGTATTTTTAGATGCTGAACAAGTTTACTTAGTGCATAAAGTTAGAATTAATTAGTAAAATTTTGTGAATCATAAGATTTTATAGAATTTTATTAATAAAATTCTATAAAATCTTATAATTTGCAAATTTTTATTAATAAATTCTAACTTTATGCACTAAGTAATCTTGTTTAGCATCCAAAAATACATCAAATCGGCATAATTATTTTTATTTTACTTGAAATTTGGAGAAAAGATGCTTAAAGTTGACTTTTTTGATCAAAAATCAAAAATTATGCATCTAATATCTAAAATTCAAGTAAAATAAAAATAATTATGCCGATTTAATGTATTTTTCGATGCTAAACAAGTTTACTTAGTGCATAAATTAGAATTTATTAATAAAAATTTGCAGATTATAAGATTTTATAGAATTTTATTAATAAAATTCTATAAAATCTTATGATTCACGAAATTTTACTAATTAATTCTAACTTTATGCACTAAGTAAACTTGTTCAGCATCTAAAAATACATTAAATCGGCAGAATCTTTTTTATTTTACTTGAAATTTGGAGAAAAGATGCTTAAATTTGACTTTTTTGATCAAAAATCAAAAATTATGCATCTAATATTTAAAATTCAAGTAAAATAAAAATAATTATGCCGATTTGATGTATTTTTGGATGCTAAACAAGGTTACTTAGTGCATAAAGTTAGAATTATTTAATAAAAATTTGTGAATTATAAGATTTTATAGAATTTTATTAATAAAATTTTATAAAATCTTATGATCAACAAAATTTTACTAATTATTTTTAACTTCATGCATTAAGTAAAACTTGTTTAGCGCCAAAATATACATATAACATATTCAAACTAAGACAGCCTGCAGACTTTGGACCAAATCTGGACCAAACTCAGACTTGACTAAAGTTTGGTTTGGGTCCGGTTTGTATATATTATTTGCTTGAATTTGATTGGCTAGTTTAGTATCAGGTGGGGAGAAGGGGGTACCCTCTAAGAGGTGGAAATCACCTGATAAATGTCTCTACCCTTTTTATTTAATTATTTTTTAATATTTTTTTTTTTTAAATTTTATTTAAATTTTTTTTCCCAGTTTTTTTGGATTATTTTTTTTTTTTTTTTTTTTTTTTTTTTGTTTTATCTACTTATTTAGATAATAAAGCCAAAAAAAAAATGCAGGCCAGTTTCGGAGTTTCGGCATAGTTTTTGAGTATTGGTATAGTTTCGGGTCTTTAGGCAAGTTTCGGCCAAGAAGGTCATGTCCAAAACTGGTAATACCAGTTTTGGTTTCGGTCAATCTGAAACTATATAGTTTTAGCAGCATCATTAGTAAATAGTATAAAGTAATGAATTTGTCTAGAATCTTATTTTTTTTAAGATTATTAGGATTACTAGGAGCAAGAATAAAAGAAAAAAAATGAACAGCTTCAGAAAATCAAATGGCTATCTCTAATAGTGTTCCTAGTAGATTTCTACATAGGCCAGAACTAATTACAGGTACCCTAAAGGTAGTACTACTAGGACTGGGCTTGGGCATCAAATTACAAGCCCTAGAGCAGTATAGAACTAAAAATTGCAGGCCCTTTATTATATGGGTAGGGCTTGAGTTCCAGCACTACCTGGCTAGGGTAGTCCGTTATATATGCACATGACTATCTACCAATTAAAATTATATTGATTGATAATCTTTTTTTTAGATCTAAACAAATGTTTAGTTGTACTGGTCATATTATTTATAATTATCGTACTTCATTAGATCCAGATACAGTAATTGCACTAGTATGCTAGCGAAACTGGTTAGAGACAGCAACAAATTTGGATATGAATTATAATAACCAAAAGTTGATAGTTTATTAGATCTTAATTAGCAAACAATGTATCCTAATTGTATTTAGTTACAAGATTTTCTTAATAAAATTGGTAAAGAAATGTGTTTATTATACCGAAATATTGCTTTAAATTACTTTATAAATCAAATAATTATCATATTTATGAAGTAATTTTATTAAATTTTATTTATTATATGTTGCACCAAGTCACTTTACATCAAATGCACCAAATTTGGGTATATATAAATGCTTTTTAGCCAATCAGAATGCGTTATATACTAATTCTGATTGGATAAAAAAATTTTAAAAAAATTTTAAAATTTTTTTATATTAAACGCCAAAATTTTGAACACATAATAGCTTTAAACACTTATAACTTTAATTTATGAACTTTTTTAAATATTCTACCTGATAATTTGGATAGTACTAATGAAAAACAATAGTTGTTATCAGTTATATTTTTAAAAATATAAGATTTTATAGATTTATTAAAATATATGGAATTTTTGATAAGAAGTGACTTGGTGCACCATAGTAATTATATCGTTTATATATTGATCTTAAAAATTTTTTTAAATATAAAACTTCTAAAAAATAAATTCTTTTATAGTTAAAATATGTAATTTAAACCCATATTAGTCCCATAATATGTATTACAAATCGGGGTAACATTTTAAGTAGTGTTTTGATTCGCAATTTGACTAATTTAGATTGATTCAATAATTCGAATTAGATGTGGATATCTGTATCTGTTAATTTAATACAGATAGATCCCTAATGCATTTTGGATAAAGGATACAGATAATAATATATACACAATATAAATAGGTTGGCTCTTTAATTTTTCTTTAATTTTATTTTTATATGTATATTTAATTTGGTTATTAAATATTGTTGATTGATTTTGAAATTGTAATAAATGTTAAAAAATAGTATAAATAGTTTTTTTATAACTTCAAAAAGGGGTTGTCTAAAGCCAGGTGCATTCACATAATAGAAAGCCAATCAAATCATAAAATTTGATCTTTACAGATCAGCCTGATAAGACAAACGCAAAAAAAAAGTAAAAAACACTGAAAATACAAAAAACAAGAATCTAAACCTATTTAAGAATATTAATAAAAAATGTCAAAAAGCCAATTTTACTTATAAGTTAAGCTTTAAATCTAACTTTTAACTAGCCCTTACCCTAATTTTAATTAAATAATCAAAAAACATATAAACACATTTGGCTTTAGCTATTACCTTCAAAAATTCATAAAAACTATCATTGAATAAGTAGAAATGTCAAATAAAATGAAAATGTTGAATAAAGTGGAAACGTTGCATAGTTAAATAAAGTGGAATATTGAATAAAATAGTATAAAAAAATATTTTGTTTAAGTCTTTTTTTACATTTTATACTATATATATTTATAGTATATGGCAGATTATGCATCAAATAGGCTTAATAATTTTTTTATCTGTTTTTTTTATTTTGTTTTTACTTGTAGATACCCATGGGTATCCGCAAACTTTAAGAGCTAGGCTGGATATCAATTTTGGAGCCCTAGGATAAGGGTAAAAGCTTGGAGATTAAGGCTATTAATAAACAAGTAGAGCTAGGGTATTACTACTAACCAGCTCTACCTGGCCTATACGGAGGTCTGGTTCTTAGTAAAATTCCAACTAGAGTTAAACTAAAGCTAACTAGAAACAAAATAAGTCAATATACTTTTTGATATAACATGTCTTTAAATATAAGAAAAATCAATTTGCTTGCATTCAAATAAAATCCAGATCAAAGAAAAAAAATAATATACAATAATATAGTCAAATATAACAGACAACAGACAATTAGAAACATAGTACTGATTTATTTAATATACTATTAATTTTAACAAAATGAGTTTGAATTATATTAATATGATTAAGAATAGAAAGTAAAACCTTACAATTAAGAGTGTGGCGACATAGAAAAGCTGTCTGGTTGTCACCCCCAAGTGACAGATCTAGAGTTCAAATTTCACTGAAGACGAATTGGAAAATAGGCATGTGTTATGGTAACATTTGTTCATCGATCAGTCGGGTATATTACCTGTAACCTTGGTACTACCATCTTGAATGGGAGCATCGGTGCAGTTGTGTAAGTTACACAGACAAATCCAAGAGACCAGAACAATTGAAACCTGTTTGGCAAGTCCCGAGCAAGGAGGTAAGGAAAATCTTCCAACAGTACTACAGAAAACCGGAATTTCGACTGAAAACCAAAGAACTGGACGGAAAAAGCCCTATAGCAAAAGAGATGCCAACCTGGCCACTGGAGTCATATTGGAAAAAAAGGACCTATGTTTCGGAATTAGGTACCAAGAAGAGGGAGTCCATCAGGCCATATAGCCTGGCCAACCAATCCTTCTGGGCCAACTGGTTTGGTAGTCTGGAGGGATTGGTAAAGGTTGAAAGAACGGTTGGATGTGAGTACTGGGGATCGGAATGAACCTGTAAGGGCAAACAAAACTCACTAGGCAGTGAAAGGTGGAAGCATGGAGGCATGTACGTGTCAAGACCTAACAGGCTCTGGACGTATCCATATGGGAGTCTTTGGACGTTAAGAAGTGCTGGGACCACCAATACAGGTATAGCTAGTACAAGTGTATGTAGTGGTAACAGGGTTCTCCTAAGCCTCATAATGCTATCCAACTATATCTAGTACTGAAAGTATTTGCAAAACATGCCCAGTTACCTCGTCACCATAGAGGCAAGTACAGTCATTCGCACATTACCAAATTTGGAATGTTAAATCCTGGGCCCAAAGTTGCAGGAACTCGGCTAGTTACGGCAGCATGCAGACTTGAGATACTTACCCAATGTGGTAGAGGTAGCTGCATGGCTTGAGATACAAACTCCTGAGAAAGGGTTTGGGTCAAAATCCCGACAAACAAAATCCCGACAGGTCATAATCCCAACAAAAAAATCCCGATAATCAAAAATCCCGACAATCAAAAAAAGCTTTCCTTGACTATAAAATTAACTAAACCAAACCCTAGCCCAGCTGCTCACCCTAACCCTATCCTAGGCACTAACCTAACCCTAACCTAACAAATAAATTTAATGTTTCTTTTTTGTCGGGATTGTCAGGATTTTTTTGTCGGGATTATGACCTGTCAGGATTCTGTTTGTCGGAATTTTGACCTGCTCTCCCTGAGAAGTACGCCAGTAGGGGATCTCAGGTACACCAATTTGGAAGCACAAAGCGCCTACCTGGCAACGTACACCAAATTGGAAGTGATGATACTAGATAGTGTGGGTAAAGTGGCGAACATGTGAATACCAATTGTTGGATAGGGACGTACAAGCCAGATCAGTTATATAAATAGGAATATGGAATGCTCTAGTGGGTTTTAGCCATAGATAAATGGATATATGATCTAAAGTCCTAGTTCCAATACTTGTATATAATATGTATGTACTTTGGCAATATGTCAACTTACTTAATTGATGATCCGCCAGTCAACAGATGCATGATCATAGTGTAACATGATGCAAATTACTATGTAAATCACTTATAAACGAAATGCCACGATCACCCAAGGAAAAATATTTTTTTTACTAAGTTAATGGGTTATGTCGACTAATTAAAAGTTGTAGAGCTCATCAAGACGCATCTAATAGTGGTTAGATCACCAAAATCGGCCCAGTAGATGCGGAGATATTGTCGAAAAACGATTGAACGACTATGTAAAATTCTATGTAAACAAACATTTGTTTACATAAAATTTTACATAGTCGCCCAATCGTTTTTTGGTGATATCTCCGCATCTACTGGGCCAATTTTGATGATCTCACTACCTTAGATTCGTCATAATGAGCTCTACAACTTTTAATTAATCGGCATAATTCATTAACTTAGTAAAAAAAATATTTTTCCTTGGGTGATCGTGGCATTTCTACCTATAATATAGATTATAGCAGAAATGCCATGATCACCCAAGGAAAAATATTTTTTTACTAAGTTAATGAGTTATGCCGATTAATTGAAAGTTGTAGAGCTCATTATGACGAATCTAAAGGTGGTGAGATCATCAAAATTGGCCCAGTAGATGCGGAGATATAAACAAAAAACGATTGGGCGACTATATAAAATTATATGTAAACAAAAATTTGTTTACATAAAATTTTACATAGTCGACCAATCGTTTTTAGAAGATAACTCAGCATCTACTGGGCCAATTTTGATGATCTAACCACCGTTAGATGCGTCTCGACGAGCTCTACAACTTTCAATTAATCGACATAACCCATTAACTTAGTAAAAAAATATTTTTCCTTGGGTGATTATTGAATTTCGTCTATAAGTGATTTACATAGTAATTTGCGTCACGTTACACTATGATCATGCATCTGTTGACTGGCGGATCATCAATTAAGAAAGTTTGGGCAGGAGCTACACACTAGCTACACCCGGGGTTCCCTCTAATATATAAAAAAAAAAAAAACTTACAATTTTGATATTATTATGCCTATAAGTAAATCTTATATCTATATATTAAGATTAGTTTGTATTCATATATATTACTCTTGACCTTATGAAAAATTGGATTTGATGAAAATTACATAGCATTAGCAACATCCAATATTGTTTGAACTATAATTCCTTTTTTTGTAGCACTTAATTCTTCTATATTAGAGAGGGCAACTCAATCCAGTATAACCTGTTAACAAGGGGCATTATTGTTCTTCTTGGTCAATCTCCTTATTTTCTGTACCAGTATTTGTTTTTAACTAAACTTTTTTTGTACTTGTTTCAAATATTTAGCAAGACATTCTAAGGGAGTAATTCCTTTTTCTAAAAAAAAATTACAATACAATTAGTTTAGAAGCATTTAATTAATTGTATCTTTCAATAAGAAAAAATAAAACTTACTTCTTGATACATTGATATGGGTTCTATACCAAATCTTTTGGTAAAAATTTATAATATATAATAAGCTTTAATATATTAATAACATTTAAAAACAGTAATAGTAAATCTAACCTCTCTTATCTTTTGTAAGTTTGGCCCAATTTTTTTCTAACTCTCTAATTTTAAAACAATTAGGAGCCTTGAGAGGTAATGATATGAAACGTGCAATAGAAATTGCTTTCTCTATATAAAAAGACATTCTATATTAGGTTGTATAGTATAAATGTTTTTACTAATAGTTCAATTTCATACTGGTTAAAGTGTAGTAAGATTACAACAGCTCCAAATAGAAAAAGCACAAACAAGATAAAAGAAAGGTTAAGTAACAGAATAAGAAAAGAGCAAAAAAGTACAAGTAACAAAATAGGAATTATAATGATGAAAATAATTTGCATTTTTTTTACTCTCTAAGTCATATCAATTTATTGATTTATACATAAAATATTTAAGGAAAATTGATATTATTGATTGAAAAAAATCTAAATCATTGATTAAAAAAATCTAAATCATCAGCTCACCTTAATATCAAAAAAAATTTAAATTATTAGATCAATTTTTTTGGCTCTTAATTTGTTATACACAAGTCAATGTATAATATAAACAAATTTTGATTGTCAAGCTATAGCACTGTAGGAATTACTTATTTGTGTAAGTGATACAAATCTAAAACCCTACTAGAGGTCTAGATACTTTTGCAGTAATGCAACATGTGCATGAGAATTAACCAATCGGAAAACATAAATTTTGATCATTCTGAATCAGTTTGACATTAAAACAACCACATGTACAAGAAGAAAAAAAGAAAAAAGAGTGAAAATACTTGAAAACTAGTGTTTCAATTAGCCTTAAAAAACTATATAAAAATGTTCGGAATGCGATTTTACATACAAATAGTAACCCTTTAAAGCTATATTCACAAATCCTAACCCTAATTTTAACAATAAGGGGGCTGTCGTAAATCATGTGATTTCCATCTCTTAAGGGGCTACCCCCACCCACCCACATCTGAAACCTTATTAGCCAATCAAATTGCGCAAAAAATTTATATATTAATTAATAAAAAACTTTGATATTATGTAACTTTTGATTTACCAAACCATTTTAGATGATTTAACTACCAAAATGATCCTCTCAAAGAGAGGATTCTAACAAGCCCAAAACTATTAAAATCCAATTACTAGATCGTAAGATCAATCTGGATTTATATAATATTATATAGTATACACTGGTCAAAATTAAAACATTCAGTAATAAATCAGCAATAATTCAGTAACAATTCAGTAACCATTTAGCAACCATTCAGGTACTGATTCCTGCTATTCAGTTGCCACTCAGCTACCATTCAATAAAAATTCAGTAATATATTACTAAATTTCTACTGAATGATAGCTGAGTGACAGGAATCAGTACCTGAATAGTTGCTAAATGTTTACTGAATTGTTACTGAATTATTGCTGATTTATTACTGAATGTTTTAATTTTGACCAGTGATAATATATTAAAATATTATATAATATTTATAGTAATACAAATCTATATCAATATTACGATCTAGTAATTGGAATTTAATGATTTTAGGTTTGTTAGAATTCTCTCTTTGAAAGGATCATTTTGGTAGTTAAATCATCTAAATTGGCCCAGTAGATCAAAAGTTATTTAATATTAAATTTATATATAAATTTATAATTTTAATTAAAAAAATTTTTTTATAATTTTGGCCGGAATTGATAATTCCGGCCAGAATTACACGTAATACATTGGCTAACCCACCCACCCACCAAAAAATCATGTGATTTCTGTTAGCTCCCTAAAATAGTGATTCTCTAAAGCTATATTCACAAACCCTAATCCTAATCTTAACAATAAAAGCCAAAAAGTTAATTTAAATATGCCACACTGCATAATAGTCATGTTACTGTAAAAGTGCCTAGACCAGGGTCCCTAAAAAATTTCAATATCATTTTGAAAAAATTGTTTTGGTAACAACCAAATGTTGTTTTTTATTGCAATATCAAATTTAGTATTATTTTTGCCAATCAAAACATAACTATTGCATATCGTATTGCAGTTAGTATTCTGCAAAAGATCTGGGTCTGGTTCAAAATCAGGTCCAGTCTGTTGATGAACCAAGTTCAGACCCTTGATTTATCAGAATCGATATGGGTTTTACCCATACAAAGATTTGCCTAGGCAATACCTGGCCCAGTCTTATTAGTAGGGTTCCTCAAATTCAAATCAAATCAAATATTGGACCAATTTGAATTTGATCAAATCAAATTAACCCTAATTTGAATTTGATTTGATTCAAATATTTGAATTTGAATTTGATTTGAATTTGAATTTTAATAGTAATTTTCAAATAAAATCAAATATTTGTCAAATCAAATCAAATTTGGCCATATTTGAATTTGATCAAATCGAATATAGTTAAATTTAAATTTGATCAAATATTTGATTCAAATATTTGAAGATCAAATCAAATTGCGGAACCCTACTTATTAGAATAATAATGATTGCTATTTGGCTGGTTTTAGAATTTTCTTTTTTTCTTAAATTAATAAAAAATAAAATAAATTATAAATAAATTATAAAATTAATAAATTAAAAATTAAAATAAAAAAAAAATAATTAAAAAAATATGAAATTTATTAAATATATTTAAATATATTTTATATAGCATTAATTTAAAAAATAAAATCAAAACCTCTTTTTAACGATCATTTGTACCAAATCTCTTCAAAAGGCCGATCTATGAAACTGCATATTTAACATATAAAATAATAAATTGACTCTACTAAATAGCGACTGGAACTTGAAACTATCTATTGGGGAACTGAAATACCACAGAAAAAAGGGACCTGGGATGTCTTTAGACAGACTTGATAAATGGTTTTTCTGGTTTGTAACTTTAGTACTATTGAGCAAAGAAGTAGCAGGCTTAAACACTAGAGTTTAGTTTTGAGATATATTATTATGTGCAGCATAACTCCTACAAGTTCTCTTATATTTGGTACCTTTGTTACCTTTTTACCCTGTTGAATTTTTTCAAAATTTTCACCAAAAAGTGGGAAGACTAGTTTATTCCTTTCAAAAGATCAGCGGTGTTTAATCCTTCCAAATTGGAAATACAACCCAAAAATTGGTACTGGCGCTATCACAAGTAAATTTGGTCACTATATACAAATAAACAATAATGATGTGATTGGTACATGAAAAATTTCTTATTTTTTTTTTAGGTTTAGTTTTAATAGCTTTTTCTTGTTTTTTGCTATACATATAACACTTCAATAGATTTAATCTATACATATGCTCCGATTTTTGGAATTGGACCTTTTTTAATATCCTAAATTGATTATTTTGCTCTCCAAATTATTAATCAGCTGATCATTTTTTACCTTAAATTATTAATCAGCTAACCCCTAAATTACTTTAATTCAAAATTTCAAAACAAAAATTTTATATGTACAAACCCGTCAAACCAATTTCTCGTCCTCAAAACCAATTTGCTCTTTTCGGGATTTACTCAAGTAAATGTGAAAAAAAGTTGGTTAATGTTCTATATAATGTACTAATAATTAATTTATTTTATAAATAGTTGTACATGAAATGGAATAATTGAAAAGGTATAACGATGTGTAAATAAGTTGTACATAAATGCGCGTATACAAAGCCTGCAAGTATTCGAGTTTATAAATATTACTATTTCATTTTATTTGTGCTATTTTTTTTGGTTTATGATGTTTATTAACCTAAGTATTTCTGTAATGCTATAATCTTGAGTTGATTCATTTGCAGGAACTCGTCTACAGAAATTTTTATATAATGAAAAAATATTTGCTTTCATAACTTATATATTACTGATCTTGGACTTTCAAAAAGTGAAAGAAGAAGAAATTGTGGAGTTCGTCATATATAGTAACTGAAATTTTAGGTGCTAACTATAATGCCGTTTGTTGAAATGTTGTTTGTACTGCATTATGTACTTTCCTTTTTCAAATTTGATTCTATTAACTTCATTGATTTAGTACCGTATATGTAATGACTATAAAAAATGGGTTAGATTTAGGTTTTACAATTAGACAAATTACAATAATAGAATGTATTATAATTGTTCAAGGAAAAATTTCCTAGATACATATTGGCCAATAAAATTGTAAAAACGATTTCATTATTATTTTTAATATTTAAGCTTATTATATACTGATATAAATTTTTTTATATTTATTTTCAAACTGTAAGATATAGTATATACAAATATCTAAATGTATTAATTTACCTTTTCGCCCAATACTAACCTAACCCTTCTAGCTTAGCTTTTACATTAATTCTGCACTACCCTAACCCAAACTATCTTATACTTATCCTGCGCTACCCTCTAACCCAAACTCTTCTAGCTCTTACACTAATCTTATGCTACTATAACTCTAACATGCGCTACTAACCCTAACTTGCAATTAATATATACAATATTCTAGTTATATTCTAAGACACCGAAACAAAAACGACGATACTGAAGAGCGACAATACTAATAAGAGACAATACCAAAAAGTGATGACACCAAAAAATGACAATGCAAAGAATGACAGTAACGATACCGAAGAATGATGATAAAACAAATGACGACATGGAAAGAAGAAAAGGTACAAAAGAAATTGACGCTGTATAAAAAAAAGTAACAGTTAGATATTAATACATTAACAAAAATATATATATATGTAAATCAATGATCCTACAAGAAAATTAAATAAGTACATATTTTCTGCTCTTGCAAAGTGCTTCATTCAAGATCCAAAGAAGGGAGCAAAATATCTTGCAAAGTGTTGCTGCTCATGCTTTTCCACTATTTGATCCAAGTTCGTATTCGTAAAATGCATCTGTTAATCTTCCTCTACCTTCAAATCCAAGATTGTTGTACCTTTCTGATCCAAGTTTTAAATATAACAAAAAAATGTTTAATAAAAAATTTTGTATTAGCACAGAACTCATGATAGCACAAGTTTTTTTTGTTTATATTTTACTTCAGTATGTCAGATATAACCCGGGTTACTCTCAAGGTAGGTTAAAAATCGAAAAGGCCCGTGTGCATGATTGGTTAAGATTAGATGTCAACTAATTGACACACATCATTTGTGTAACAGGTAAATTTTTGGGGTGCGTCACTGATCTTCATGTATTCCAAAAATCGGAGCATATGATAGTGTTATATAATTTTTATCATCTTGTGCAAATATAGTAGCACTTTTATTTTCTATTTTTCTTCGTTTTTTCTTTGTATTTTGTTTCTTATTTTGTTTCTTCCAGTCATTTTATTGGTTTATTTTGGTTTTCATCTAGAGTTAGTTGTTTTGTTCCCATTTAATTTTTTTCTTTTTTTATTTTTTGTTATGAGTAGCTCAGAGAGGAAGTTTTTTAGGAAAATAGATTATGAAGCAGGTAGCTAAATACCAGTTATACACTATTTGATGTATTGGGGAAGGCTAATACTTCATTAGTACTTACAAATATCAGTATAGTAACCAAACTTGGGCACTTATTTGAAGCAGCCGGGTTCATGTTGGTCATTACAGTTAGAATATATAATTATGTAGCCTCTATATAATTTTCTAATAAAGATCAGACCAGTTACAAAGTTAAAAAAGAATAAAAATAAAAATAAAATTTTAAAATTTTTACAACCTTCCTATGGCTTTGCCACGGGTTAATGAAAAATCATTTAGCTAATTTTTTATCAATATCACAGAATTTATAAAATAGCTATAATCAGTTTTTTATTTTTATTTTTATTTTTTTTAGTGAGGACATTAGAGCTTTGACAACTATCCCTTAGATTGTAGTAGAACACAGGCAAATTTGCCTGCGTTTTTGCACTTTTTTAGCTCTGATTTACTTTTTTAAAATACTAAAATAATTAAATAAAACTTTGTACAATTATATTTGAAAATAAGGATTACTTTTTTGCAAAATTAGTTTTTATATTATAAGAAAATAAATTATAGTTACATATAAGCTGAAAATAGATAATTTTAAGAAAAAATTTTTTTAAAAAATTTTATTACAATTTTTCTGCGATCTTATTTAGTTTTAGTTTTAGAACTATAGTTCTTAAGACAATATTGTAGTTTATATAAAGGATGACAACTTTCATTATTGCAACTTTAATGATTTACTTGTAAAAATTAAGACTTGTATTAGAAGTAAAGATTTTTTTTATAGACGGAAACATATAAAATTTGAAAAAATCTAAAGAAAAATTTTAATAGTAAAAATGCCAATACAAGAACTTTAAACATTTATTATATTAAAGTTTTCTAATGATTTTAAAAAAATTTTATAACAAAGTTACTAAAACAAAACTTAAAGAATATTTTTTACTTAGAAAAGATATGGCTAAAATCAATATTTAAAATTTTATTAAAAATTTTAAAATACGCAGGCAAATTTGCCTGTGTTACAATCTAAGGGATAGCATCTGAAATTTCATGAATTTGGACTGGACCTAGATCTAAGTGATGCAAATTTGGGCCCTAATTTTAGATCTGAATTGATGCTCGGACTGGGTCCGGATCTTTTAAAATACTCGCCTGGTCCGAATCATGCAGAACACTAATTGCAGTATTGATCAATAATTGTCGCAGATCATAATTTAAAATGAAATCTACATTCTATACTTAACCTGCTAGCCTTCTAAAACCCATTAATACTTGTTTATTATAATTTTTTTTAAAACTAACCCTAACCCTAAACCCCTAACCCTAAAAAATACACTCCAAAAAAATTTAGTTTTCGAGATTTTATGCTATCATTTCATTTTAATCTGGATTTTATTATGATCTGTCACAATAATTCATTATATATTAAAGATGAAATTCTAAAAGTAATTCTCAGAGTTGTCATTTAATTTATATTTTATATCATAGCTATTAACTTAAATCACACGCACTCAGAAGAACTTTTAATAAATTAATATACAAGATGCAAAAATAAGATCTTTATAATTAGTTTAAACTTAATACTTATGCTTTTGAATATCTTAACTATTATTTTATAAATTTTCCGAATTTTTACTTAGGGAGTTTTTAGGCATCTCCCGCAAGAGATGTATCTCCCAACCAATCAAAAGCTGAGGTTATCACATGACAAACATTCCGGAGTTCCACTCGAACCGGACATGTTTGTACTACCTAAACTTCATTAGCCCGAACAACTTTGGTTGTTTATTTTTTTTAAGTACAAAAAATTAAAAAAAAATTTACAAAAAAACAACATAAACCCGATTCAAACTATCGTGCAAATTATCATACTATGCTCATTTTACTATCATGCTACGTTCATTCAACTATCTAGAGTACACGTTGTTATTTTTTTTTAAGTACAAAAAATTAAAAAAAAATACAAAAAAACAACATAAACCCGATTCCAACTATTGTTCTACATTCCAACTATCGTGCTATGTCCCAACTATCGTGCTATGTCCCAACTATCATACTAAACCCATACTAACTAATATGCTACACCATACTAACTATCACGCTTCGTCCCCATATTAACTAACTATCTTGCTACATCCCGAACCATTATGCTATGTCTATCGTGCTACATCCAATACTAACTATTGTACTATGCTCATTCTACTATCGTGCTATGTTCGTTATACTATCATGCTACGTTTATTCTACTATCAAGCTACGTTCATTCTACTATCGAGCTACGTTCATTCTACTATCGTGCAATGTATCGTACGTTCAAAAAAAAGTTAGTTTTGTAAAATAAAACAAAAAGAAAAAATACTATCATGTATCACATACTAACTATCGTGCTCCGTCCGTTCTAACTATCGTACTATATTCTGTACTAACAACTGTACTACGTTCATTCTAAAAAAAAGAAGAAACGTTAGTACTATATGAAAAAAAATACTATCGTATATTAACTACCGTTCTACTATCGTGCTATGTTCTCTTCTAACTATTGTACTATGTTTATTCTAACTAACGCGCTATGTTTGTCCCTAAAAAGAAAATAAGAAACGTTAGTACTGTAAAACAAAAAAACTATCGTGCTACGTCCCATATTACTATAGTGATGTATCCCATACTAACCAACTATCATGCTATGTTCCATTCTAACCATCGTATTCTAAAAAATAAAATAAAATATAACCTACTTAACAAAGAACTTATTGAAAGAACCCGCCAAAAACGACGAAAACGTACTGGAAAATCTACAGAAAAACGAAGAACTTGAGAACGGCAAATACCTTTATATTAGAAGACATACCAAATTACGAACGCACGAAACCTTCAAGGCTCCAGCGACACGATGGCTCCAGCAAAGGTTTCAGCGATGGCTCTAAATAATAAAAAAAAAATACACTAGTGTAAATAAAATCAGTATAAAAACAAAAAAAAAACAAAGTGCAAAAAAATACTCATTTTGATCATCGTGATCATCTTGATCGATAAGGCTGTAAAGGAATCGAACTGATCCCTAATCCTGGCACCGTACCAGTGATCATTACCTTGGGTGGGAGATATATCTCCCGGGGAGATGCATCTCTCGCGGGAGATACCTATAATTTCCCTTTTACTTAATATTCATTTTTTTCAAATTATATTATCTGTTATACAATTAAATTTGAATGCGCTTGTTCCTGCACATGAAGTTACACACAAAAATACGCAAACGTAATTGGTGGACAAAAATAGTTAACCAATTAAATTTGTGGACTTTTATCATGTAACCTCACATGCATGAAAAAAGGATAAAATTATCTTTTCAAATTTTCTAGGAGCCCTGACCTAGACTCCTGGCAGAGCCCAAATCTAAAAACGGAGTTGATTCTATTTAATTGGCTAGATAAGCTTCACGTGAATACAACCCTTTCAGACCTCCAACTTGGTAAACCGACTTCGACTAATGATGCACTTCATTTGACTTATTTGATACGCCTAATAGAAACGCGTATATTGAGATAACTTCGAAATTTTACCTATTTTTACTTGTTTTTTGTTTGTATAGATACTAAAACTCTTTATTGATTGTGAAAAAGCACTTCGTTTATTCATATCTGCCGATCGGCGTAATTGGGTCCTAAATATTAGATATTTAACTTTTTGAGTGTAGTTTAGGGTTCCAACATCAAATCCGGTTAACCGTTCAACCGATCAACCGAACTGAAAAAAAGTCAACCGGATTGCAATTTTGACAAACCGGTTTAAATATGCCAACCAGATTAATATAATACAAACGGGACACCCGTTAAAAACGGGTCATCCAATTCCTTTTATTGAAAACCAGATCGGCACAGTTATGTGTTTTTTTTTTTTTTTGCCGTTCTTTCTTTTACCATCGTAGTTTGCAGGAGTCATCGTTTGTAGGAGTCGTAGTTTGATAAGAGTCGTCGTTTGCAGGAGTTGTCGTTGTAGGTGTCATCGGTTGTAGCAGTTGATGATTGAGGAGTCGTCACACTTTGCTCTCTTTTGTAGGTGTAGAACTCGGTTTCGAATTTGTTGGAGTCGGATAATTGGGATTCTTCGTGCACTCAGTGCTACGCTTAGATGGGTCTTCTACGATGTTTATTGTGGTTTGCTACATTGTTTTGCGGCGTGTTTTATTCGATGCTTCACAGTGATTTCCACTTAGTACTACATTACTACCACTTTTTTCTTTGCGCATTTAGGTAAGTGTTCTACGACGTTTACGGTAGTTTGTTACATTGTTTTGCAGTGGGTTTTGCACAACACTTTACAGTGATTTTCTGGGCAGGGTTTTTTTGCCTGAATCTCTACATAGTATATTGTGTATGGTTCATACGCGTATGCTGTAGTTATTATGCGTTTTGTCGTAGTTATGAGTGGTGTTGTTTAGAATTAGTGTTAAGGTTAGTTAGAGTAAGATGATTAGATTAGGTTATGGTACGGTTAGTTGGGCTATGTTTATTATGTTTCAAAAGCGTCAATTTACAGTTTATAAATAAATTATCAAAGCTTGCAAAAATATAAAAATATAGAGATTGGAACCACAAAAAATTTTTAACCGTTTAACTGTGTTGTTTAACTATAAATTATACGATTAATTGTAATTCATATCAATATGATAAGTATGATGTGTAACTATCAGGTCTAAAGTACCAGGAGCTCAAAAATAAAATCTAGTCTTAGTCCATTGCGAATCTTGACTGCAAGCTTGGCATCAACCCTCATTGATACCTTCAAAAATTATTGCTTTGCAGATTAATAGGTTATCGATCTAAAACATATTCAAGAAGTACTAATAAAAATACTGTCGCATAATATGTTTGTCCAAGATGAATATAAACGATTAATCATGGTTTTAACCATTTATAAAATTATTAACTTGTTTAATCGTTTAATAAACGATGTATTTTTTTGTAGATTGTAATTGTCCAATTGTGCGATCACGAAGTTGCATTAACCAAGATGTAATTTACCTTATCAAAACGAATGAAAGATCACCAGGTTGGCATTACCCGGGTGACCCGTTTTTAATCGGATAATCGGTTTAGTTTCGGTTAACCGGTTACCAACCGGTTTTCACCGACGGGTCACGGTTGGAGATTTTCAAACCGGTTTGGGACCCTAGTGTAGTTTCCTTTTAGGAAAAATTTCATAGTAAAAAATTTATTCACCTGATCTGCGTGACATCTCGATCGACTGATATGCTCATGTTCTTCTATCGGGTAATTCCATAAGGTCACCATCGGGTGACACCGGTGAAAAAATTAAATAGCAAAAATGGAAAAAAAAGGTCGGCGTAGCCTTATACTAAAATTTTTTGCAGGGAATTTTTTTGTTTGGCGCAAAAGACAGTTTTTTAAACACGATTCTTTTCGTAATTTTATATTACACAGATTTTACGGTTTTATTGGTAAGTTACTGATGGGGGGTTCAATAACGATAACGATAAATTTCGCATATTTCTATCTGATCCGCATAATCTGTAGCATAATTATTGCATAATTCGCATAATTCGAAGCGTAAAGCAGGCAGAATTTGGGGTTTGTCGCAGCAGAAATTTAGGATCCCTACACGTACGATAGCTGATGCGCACGTGCGGACGTCAGTGTCACCAAACACGTGTCAACTTCTAAAAGGCTAAAAATTTTCACTTACAGACTTTATTATCGTTAATTAAATAAATTTTGGGTATAAATTATTAAAAAAATTATCGAGTATACACGTTTAAATAGTTTAAATTAGAGACGTTGATGATAATTTAGAATGATCAAATTGGATGATCTCCTGGGCTCTGCATTACTGCATTAAGTCGTTTTAGTCGTTTTTTTTTTTATTTATCAATAAAATGAGCCTCGAGGCTGAAATTTTATTTGTAAATAATGCATGTGTATACAAAATATGACAAGAATTTAAAAGAATTAAACGTTAAATGTGATTAATAACTGATAAATGATTGGTTATCATTATGTGACTAGTTAATAAATGTATCAAGAAAGTTTCATCGTAGTATATTAGATTTTAAGAAAACGAATTTTTTAACACATTTATGATATTTTTGGAGTGTGCAACTAACCCAAACACATCTTTCTGCATTTAGTTCTGTAGTTGCTAATATGCTCCGCCACCAATAATAAATTGCCGATCATCAAACGGTTACAGATAAGTATCAAATACTCCTTCATTCATTCATTCTTGATTTTAGTGTTATTATTTACTTCAAAAAAAAAATTCCTTCAAACTCGTTTAAATTATGGCTAGAAATTCTAAAAACAAAGATGATTCTATTTCGCTTAAATATACTACATTTGGATTACAATCTTCCAAAGAAGATAATTATACAGAAGAAGAACTAATGAACGCTCCACTATTATCGGATAATTCTCGTAGCGAAGGCATTTCAGTTATTGATGAAACATCCGATAATGCATACTTAGAAGAAATCGATGTGGCGAGAATGCCAGATTATGGTGGATCAATATTCTCTAGTTTTTTGAATATGGCAAATAGTATTATTGGTGCTGGTAAGCTTAATTTTTTTGTATTTTTTTTTTTTAAAAAAAAAAAAAGTTCTTTATATAGATACATATCTTTATATGCATATATATTTATTTATGCTATATTTATTATTAAAAATTCTATATTTTTTTGAAATAGGCATAATTGGTAAGTGTCTATGGCATTGAGTCGACGTAAAGTTGCATTTAAACTTAAATCGTTATATATTGTTATATATATTAGGTCTTCCATATTCATTCCGTGATTCTGGAGTATTTGCAGGAATTATATTATTAATTGTTCTTACTATAACAGTAGATTGGACAATTAGACTTTAGTACTTAACGCAAAATTATCTGGAAGGAATTCTTATCAAGAAATAATGAACTTTTGTTTTGGAAGAAGTGGAATGGTAGCCATATCATTCTTTCAATTTGTATTCGCTTTTGGAGGTAATGTTTTTTGTTTTTTATATAAATTCCATAGCCATTACCAAATTCTGATTACATAATACTTATGATCAGTGTGAACTCTCGTTACCCAGGGATGTGTGCTTTTTGTGTCATTATAGGTAAGCATTAAATAAATTGTTTTTAACTTTGATTCAAAAAAAAAAAAACAATAAACCAAAAAAAATTAATTGGTAAAAGATTACAGGTGATACGATTCCCGAGGTCATAAAGTCTATTTTTCCCGGTATAGTTGATATACCGGTTCTCTATCTCTTCGGAAAACGAAATTTTGTAATCATTTTTGTACTGTTTTCTTATCATACCCATTGGCTCTTTATCGTGACATCTCAAAATTGGCTAAAGCAAGTGGTTTAGCCTTGATTTCTATGGTTATTATTGTGGTTGCTGTCGTTGTAGAAGGTCCTCAAGTAGATCCATCCCTAAGAGGCAAAGAAGAGGGAAAATGGGATTTTATAAAACCCGACGTTTTTCAGGTGAGGTGCTTTACTTTATTATAGTTAAATGATTTTTTTTTTGTTTTATACTAATGAGTTATCTTTATTGTTATTTTATCAGTCGATTGGAGTTATTAGCTTTGGTAATAAATTTATACATTTGTTAATAGATAAAATGATTGTTTTTTTTTTTAACATTATGTTCTCATTATTTGTCTAGCATTTGTTTGTCACCACAATAGTTTACTTATTTTTGATGCATTACGCAAGCCCACTATGAATCGGTTCGCAGCAGTTACACATTTATCAACCTTTGTATCCTTGTTAGCATGTTTACTGATGGCATTAAGCGGATATTTAGTATTCACTGATCGCACACAAGGTATTCAAAATGATAAACGACACATTTTATCGCTTGGGTTTTAGGTCAAAATCCCGACAGGGTCAAAATCCTGAAAAAAATCTCAACATTAAACTAATTCCGGCTAACTTTGTTGGGATTTTGACCTAAAACTATTGTTATTACTTTATATTTATATTTATATTTATATTTATTTATGTTTATATTATTTATATATCTATATTTATTTATTTATATATTTTTTTTTGTAATAACAGGTAACATTCTGAATAACTTTCCAGGAGATAATTTTATTATAAACATAGCTCGTTTTTGTTTTGGATTCAATATGTTTACTACATTACCGTTAGAATTATTCGTGTGCAGAGAGGTATTGTTAATTTGCAATGATAGAAGAACTTCATTTAATTTATAATATTTATTGATTTTTTTTTTTTTTTTTTTTTTTTTTTTTTTTTTTTTTTTTTTTTTTTTTTTTTTTTTTTTTTTTTTTTTTTTTTTTTTTTTTTTTTTTTTAGGTGATCAATAACTATTATTTTCCTAATGACCAATTCAATTTGTTACGACACGTAATAATAACTACCCTTCTTGTTGGAGGTGCTATGACCATTTCTCTTTTGACAGACTCTCTTGGTATAGTACTTGAACTTGTTGGTGGCTTTTCAGCAACTGCATTAGCTTATATTTTACCTCCAGCATGTTATTTAAAACTATCATCAGGAAAATTATGGACTTTAAATAAATTACCTGCAATATTGTGTGTGATGTTTGGTATTTTGGTGATGGTGTTGAGCACTATTTTTAGCATTGCAAATGTTGTAAGCGGATGGATATAAAATTTTTTTATTTACTATATTAGATCTTTTAATATTTTTGTAATTAGTGCTAGGTTTATTATGCGACACGAAAACGTTATTATAGAAACGCATAGATCATAAATTTAAATAAATTTTATGATAGTACATCTTCTGAGAAGTTAATGATTTATCTGAAGATCTTTGTTTTGTTTATTTAAAAAAACTTTTTTATCGTCATCAAGGAACCTTCATTCAATGTTCAAAAAATTTAATCACTGGTAGTGCTAAAGACTTAAAAACACTTAAATAAGGTAGTAAAGAAAAGGGAAATAGTACTGTAAAAAAAAAAATTGAAATGGCTGAACTAGTTAGGTAAGGAAGAAAAAAGCAAATACAACCATTCAGATAAAAATTTATAAAACAATCACAAAAAATTTAACACACTTCTCTGTTTCTTTTTGGTCAAAATTTGCTTGTAAAGATTTGAAACAGTATTGGCAGTAAACATAATAGTTGAAGTTAACCAAAAAAAAAAAAAAATTCAAATTATATGACTCAACTGTTAATATATAAAGAATAAAAATCAGACTTAACAGATTGAGTAGCATAATACCTCTAACATGTGTAATTGTAGTGTATTAAATTGCAACTATTATATGCTACTAGTATCTTACCCATGAATATGGTTCTTATTTCTTCTAACTATTCTTGCAATTAGTCAATTGTTAATTAATAGAGGTTGTAATAAATTAAACCTGTCAATATTTTAGAGCTTTTAGAGTCAAATTAATCTAAATACAGTGTTTAAAAAACTTATACTTTACTCCTTTGATACTTTATAGTTATTGCACAGTGTCTGATATAATAATCCCATGCCAATAAGTAAATAAAAAAAGTACAAATTTGCTATATAAGGCCTGTAATCTATATATAACTAACTACCCCAACAGCACCCCGAAAAATTTTGCGATATGTGATGCCCTAGCCAATCAGATTACTAGATTAACACATAATAAGATCGACAATATACATGTATATGCTTACTACTAAAAATTGATAACGAGAAATTTTGCTCTTTGTTATAATAAATTAAATCAATTGTAACCTCTTCCAAGATACACAGTAATGACTCATTTTTCAAAATACTTATATGCGCAACATATCATTTCGATTTTGACATGAACCTTTTAACTAAAAATAAATAAATAGTTTTTTGCGAAAAAAAAAGAATAAAAAGATAAAGTTATCATCATATAAAAACTATTATAATACTTGTAATTTATTGTTAAATAAATTTCTATTACTTTAAATTGGTTTTTTTGGCTTTATAGAGTACCTTAAGTATATAGATATGTTGATAAATAAATAGACAAGTTAGTATACAAGAAGGCTAGGATTAGTAATAGGCAAGAAAGCTAGAATTAGTATAGACGAAGAAGTTAATAGAAAACACAAAAAAATATGTAGATGGGTAAATTAGTAAGTAAGTAGATGGTCAGACAGATTAGTACATATGTGAGCGAGTAACAATTAAGATGAGAAAAGGAGTTGAGTGTGTAGATAATATAGAATTAAATAGATACGTAAATTAAGTAGAAGAATGATAATTTAAATTAAAATTAGTAGGTGTACAAAATAAATAAAGTTGAATAAATGTATGAAAAATATAATAGCGAAATAAGAATTAAGTAAATAAAAATTAAGTGGTTATGTTAGTAAAATAAATATATTTATTTTTTTAAAATTTACTTTAAGTTCGATCTTACTTTTCTCAAAATATTTTATCAGATACGTACACATGGGAACATTTTGGAAATGGCAGGTTCTTTTAAAGGTAGGGTTCAGTTTACTTATTTTGTATAAATGTACATCGATATCAAATTTAAAACTCAGCTATGCAATGTCGTAATTATTACATCATTTATAATATATATACTATTTACGATTTTTAAAATTTTTTTTTTATCTTTTTTTTTGAACTCTCAAGAAAAAATATGGATACAAAAAAATGTATAAAATGTAATAAAACTTTACCCTCACATGAATTTATTAATAAAACCAACCGTCAAGTAACAAATTGTTCTGAATGTCGTTCTAAATCCTCTATTTTTTATAAACAATCCCTCAAATATAAACCAACAACGGAGCTTTTATCACAAAAAGAAATGTCAAAAAAGCTTTATGAACAAGTCCTGCAAATTACTACGAATGAATATTTGGAAAATGAATCAGCAAAAATTGATTTTAAATGTGATATTTCACTTGATGTAAATGAAGATGATCCGCAAAAATTATCCAAAATCATTGCTGAGTCGTTGGGGAATGCTGATGGTTATTATTATATTTATAAGGATTGTTATTCTTCAACAAAAGATAATGCTTTCACTATTCGATATAATTGCTCTCAATGCCGATCAATTGCTAAAAAACCTAGAAAACATGAAAATATTGAAGATCAAAGAGATCGAATTCCAATTGATAGGTTTGATTGTAATGGACAAATTAAGATTATTCTTAATTTAAGATTAAATAGTGCATCGATTCATCTTCAACATTTAATGCTTCATAAACGACCAGAAAGATTTGGTGTTAATGAAATAATTAAAGAAGAAATTAAAAAAAATCTCCATCTTAATCCAAGTGAAATATATCAAATTTTAGAACATGATCATCCTAATTTAACTCAGAAACAAATTCACGCATGGTGGGCAACTTTGCTTAAAAAAGAATATGTTCGTGATAATAATGATCAACTAAATTCAGCAAAAATTTTTTTACATGAAAGTGGTTACAAAATTGTACTTAGTAGTAGTGTCGAACCAATTAGATATTTAGGTTTTACAACACCATTTTTTGAAAAATTAATGAAAAATAAGGAAATCATTGTTGACTCTACCTTCAAAATGAATGCATTAGGATTTGAACTTTATTCAATTATTGGACAATTTAATGGCTCTGGTTTTGCAATGGCATACCTATTTGTTGAAGGAAAAAACAAAAAAGATGGTATTGCAACAGAAATTTTAGCATTATTCTTTGAATCTTTACATAATTTAGGAATGGATAATGTTCAATTTTTTCTTACAGACAAGGATTACACACAAATTTCTGCTGCATGAAGAGTCTGGACAAATGCTAAAATACAAATTTGTTTGTGGCACATTAAAAGAGCACTAAAAAAACGTCTTACAGATAATACACCTCCAAAAATTATTAATTATAGTTCTCATTCAGCAAATCAAGCATTGAATTTTATTGATATTGAATTCTATCCACAAATGAATGAAATTCCAAAAAAAAATTTTCTTTTTTGTCCCAAAGAAAATAGATCTATAATTATCGATATGGTAGAAAAGCATATGCTTTTACATTCTTTAATTCCTAATGCAAATGGAACTTTTTTATCACCTGAAGAAATATGGCAACAATCAACATATGAGATTTATAATTTTTGTGTCAATAATGATTTACGGCATGTTTGGATATATTTGTGGAATAGTTGGTATCAAAAGGAGGCTTGGGTTTTATGGGCACGATCTGCTGTACCAGGAAAAATTTGTTTATTTAGAACAACAATGCTTTGTGAGTCACACTGGAAGGTCATCAAGCGAGATTACTTGTTAAAATTTTTTCGTCCTCGCATCGATTTAGTAATATACTGTATATTATTCTTACTCGTATGATTCCTCATAATCAAAGTCAATATGATAAATATTTTCATGTTCGTGAAAGACCTTCATGGAGAAAGGATTTTAAAAAGGAATGGATTGTATTACAAAAAACCAAAATCAATAATGCTTATTTTACAAATACTGAAAACTGGATTTGTAGCTGTTTAGCATTTTTAAAAAGTCGCTTTATGCTATGCAAGCATTTAGTACAGGCTTCTACTTTTGAAATTAATCCATCCTTTTTTTTAATGTTCAACGACAAGAAAGTTACCCATTTATATATTTACCACATGAAAGTATTTCAAATAGTTCTCTAAAAGAAAATTTATTTGAAAATTTACTTTATAATTCGAAAATAGGTATGTATAAAATTATATGTAATTATTATATATATTATGTTGATCCAAATTAATTAATTTCTTATATAATTTAGATACATTGAAGGACATAACTAACTCAAGAAGTAACGAAGAGTCATTGCAACTTTTTAGCAAATATAAATCTACATTACAAGATGCATTAGAGATCGTTCAGGAGCAAGAAAATTCTAATAATATTCAATGGGCTGAAGCAGTTTAAAAAAGCTTTGAAGGAATTGAAAACTTAGTAAGAGATATTAAATCATATAAAAAAAGAAAAACAAACCCACGAACTTGGAAGGATCATAATAGACATACAATGTATCTAAAATAATGAATTGTATTGGGTACGTTATTTATATTCATTTTTGCTAATCTGTTAATAAATATATTCAAGAATTCCAAACTATTTTATAATTATATAAATAGGACAAAGCTATAAACAACATTCAATTTATTTGCTTAACTTGGGTTATAAAAAAAAATAGATTTTAAAAACGAAATTTGGAATCGTGATTTTTTTTTTAAAAAATAACAATCCATCTTATTGATCTTAATGCAAGGTGTTTAATACATAAATTTTTAGATATTGATATAGTGCAAAGTTTCCATTTTATTAAATGAAATTAGCTAAAATAGATAAGCGATGAATTAAAATTAGACAAATAGAATGAAGAAAATATAAAATAGATAGTAACTAGATAGGCAGAAATTAATTGAGAAACGAAAAGAGATTCAGCAAATAAATATAATATTAGGTAATAAATTCTTTTCGTTGATTTATAGTATAAATTTAATTTGCTAAATATTCAATTTTTATTTCACTTATTTTATTTAATTCTAATTTATTTATTAACTAATATGATTACTCGCATATTTGCTAATTCTAATATGCTTTATTTACTTTTATAATTTTTTTCACTTATTTGCTTAATTTCTATTTCATAATATCTATCAATACATCTGTTTATTTATTTATTTATTTACATTTTTCCTATTACACAATTTTATTTTATACACAAATTTCACCATTCTCAATTCCGTTTTCTAAAACAATTTAACTAATACAGTATTAGGAATTTATTCAATAGTAATTTATAAATGTTATAACAGTAATAACTCACCTTATTTAATTTTTTTACAAGTCAAACTCTTATATCTTGTCATACAAGGCTATATGTATAACCAATGCTAACCTTCTTAGTGTTTTCAAAGATTGAGAATATAAATTATTAGATTATAGTCTCTATTTAACAATAAGCAAATTTTGAGCGAAATTTGAATAATATTAAATACTACGTATATTTATGTACATTGTTGATCATGTGTTAATCTAGTAATTTGATTGGCTAGCATATCACATATCGCAAAATTTTTCGGGGTGCCATTGGGGTAGTTATATATAACTATGTAATCACATGATTTATTCATGTGATTTTATTGGTTAATTATTTTAGCCTATAGCAAACTGCATTTCTATTGGCTAATTTAAAAAAATTTTTGAAATTTGAAATCTTAATTTTTAGACCTAGCCAGATTATAAAATCCAAAAAATTTATTTTATATAGTCTAATTTAAAATTTGATCTAGGATTTTTTATATAAGATTTGGATGATATTTATATAGTTATGCCCAGATATTATTCAAAAATTAGGCCAATAGGTATAGTAAATAATACTCAGGTTTTAATTATAGGAAATAAAATTATTATATTAATATTATATATAAAATTGTTTTTAGTACAGTGCAGGACACCAAAAGCTATATATTTTTTATAGTAAAATGTTTAAATTAATATAACTTTGTAAAAATAAACCAATACAAAAAATTTTTTATACAATTAATAGATTTTTGGTTAAACTATAAATTTTATAAAAAGTTTTTAATTTTTATTTAGTTTTTTTTTTATTTTAACCTTGGCAGAACCCCAAGAGCGCAGCTGGCACTCTGTTTATTAATTTATTATTTCAAAGGTCTATTACATATATAGTAGAGTTATCCTAACTATACCTCCCTCCAATAGTCCAATTTTTCTCAGCTAATTCTAGCAAGCCCACCACGTCTTGTGCCCTGTACCTATTCAAATCCTAGGCAACTTTAAGGAACTACTTATTCCACTGGTATGCTATCTTGGTCGCCGTTTTTCGTTTGCCCGAAAGCCACTTTTCCATTTTTGGTCAGTGTAGCGTTAGGTTCCTAGTTTTTTTTACTTCCTGATTTGGTCAGTACTTCCTAATTCGGTCTGTTCCTTGTCTTTTATTCACGTTCATCTTATTTCTTTTTATAGTGGATAGTTCTTATGTTTACAACGTTTTTTGTCAGATTTTTTTTTCTGGATGTCGTATGACCCCATGGCTATGTCACGCAACTTATTGTCATTGTAGTACTATGTCCAGAAACAGTGGAGATATTCGACACCTCATATAGATCTTTTACTATTCGTAGTCCTAACATGGTTTCTGTCATCTACTAGACTCGAACTGGTGACCTTGTGAATATGACCCCGGAGCACTAACCACTGCGCTATTTGACCCAGGGTCCAAGTAAATTTTTATTTAGTTTTAAAAGTGTAATATTAAATAAAGTTATATAATTTAAAAATTTGTTATTTAATACGTATATAAAAAAAATAAAAAACATATATAGTAGTTTCAATGCACTATAGAATAACTAAATCATTTAAAACCGTTTACCAAATTTACTATGCCTTTTCTATTCTGATATTACATGAATACAACTTGTCATTTTCTGATTTTTACTATAAGTATTTAAATTTCATTATATAAATACTTTAAAGTACCGGTACTTTATTTTCACTATATAAATACTCTTAAGTACTTTAAGATAAGGATTAGATTACTGCAAAGTATAGGGCAAATTTAGATTGGTACTGCAAAATGCACTTACACTTCAAATATCAAAAGACTTTATAGTCCAGAAGGTACTATAAAGTACAAATAGAGTACACTACAAACAGAGTATAATAATACTCAGATAAATCAGGAAACTATTACTTTATATGGAATGACCTTTTATGAATAATTTGAAAGTTTGATCATCTAATGGACACTAAGTTAAAGAGTGCTTTATATATTTATAAATATCTCTATAGCTTTATCATGTACAAAATAATAATCTTCGTGACATATATTGACAGAAGCGGCATATTTAATAGGGATTCTAATTGTGTGTCATTATCTATTTTGCTAGTAATGCCATATATCGGGAAATTTTTTAAATAAATACTAATTGATATATAACAATTAATTGTTTTATATCGATTAAAAAATAATGATATATCGATAAACTGGATAAAACTCGATATATATCTATAATCGATATATATCGTAATTAAATATAAATCGTTATACATCTGCTAATCAATTATTATCATATACATTTGAATCGATAAATAATGATTTAAGTTATTAATCATTATACAGCAGATAGCAGATAGCAGATCATCAAATTAAGGTTTTGCATATCGTTAAAATTTTAATTTTGAGATCTTTGCAGATTTTTATTTATAAATTTGCACAATTAGTAATCTTTGCATATCTACTAGATCTGTTTTTTTTTTATTTTTTTATTTTTTTTCAATTTTTTTTCGATTTAATATATTTTTTCGAGATATTTTTTTTATTAATTTATATATTTATTTTTTTTTATTTTTTTCTTTATACAGTATATATTTTTTTCTATTTTTTTAGATTGTTTTTTATTATATTTTTTTTTTTATTCAATTTTTTTTTGTTTTGATTTATTTATTTATTTATTTATTTTTATTTATTTTTATTTATTTATTTATTTTTGAATTAATATAAATGTACCTGTGGGTACATTAAATTTTTTGTACCCTTTATTTTGATCATACAATATTACAAAAGCCGTAATACTGATATAGGTTAGAGTTAGGGTATGAACTATTTTAGGGTTGGATTTGGCTATTATATAGTAAAATCGCTCAAGGAAAACTTTTTATTAAGTGGTTTAGTATGCAATATCTTACGAAATAAGCGATTTTTGTCAAAACAAACGGTTGTTTTGAATTTTTCTGATCGTGTAATATTACACCTGATCTTAAATTTTATGGCGATCTATATAGGTCACGTGATGGGGTACATGTACCTTAGGGTACATATAAATAAACTCTTTATTTTTATTTGTATTTATTTCATTTTTTTTGTATTTTCATATTTATTTATTTTTTTCATAGTAAAGTGGGTATAAAGGTTGGATTAGAAGAATCATAAAGTGGAGATCTTCCACCTGCCTCATAGAAGTACTCTCCTCTGCTACTATTTAGAAGTTGACTCATTAGGGTAAAAACAGATATTACGTAATATTGATAGGGGGAAAGGATATCTTCAATATCTTACGTAGATATATAATATTAGAAATAGCCAATCAAGTGTCTCGATTAACAGATCGTATACAGGGATTATTAGAAATGCATTTGGGGGTACGCAAGGATAACCGATTGCAAAACCCGGGTTATCTTTGACATACTCTGACGCACTAAACGCAGCTGTTAAAATCTGTTTGTACAACCATCATTAGCAGTCTTTAACTAAGTAAATTTGAACGTAATTAATCTCTTAGAATAAACAAAGGTAACCGAAACTAATGGTCCTGATTCCAATTAGCGATTATAAAAGCATAATACTAATCAATATGACAAGAAAGGTTTACTCTAATTTTATATTTATTATACTCAAAGCTTCATGTTTACTTTTTACTAAATTAAACATATTGACAAATACATATATGAAATTAGAAAACTTTTTACTATTTTATTCTGTATCTGATGCACAACCCCTTGGTAAAATCTTGTTACAAGAAAGAATTCGAGTGATATTTTGTAATGGCAATATCATAAAATTATCAAATATTGCAGAATTGGTTTTAGAGATTTCTAAAGCCTTTTTTGGTCTTCCACGCTTAGAAGGATATTGCAAGCGTTTATGTTTCGTTAAGTAGGTGAAAGTTGGATAATACTTGTTGCAAATTGAACAGCAAAGTCGAGAGTAAATTTCTTTGTCAAGAGAAGGGCAATGAAAGTCATAGCCTGGTATTTTAAATTGATCAAAGTATTGAAAGAGATGGATAGGATTTATATAGTGATCATCTCGTGCTTTAACAACAGGAGGAAGAAAGCCACTACCAGCCATAAGAAAATTCATAGCTTCTTCTGCTATAATAGGATTATAGCATTCAAGATCATCACATCGTTTTATATCGAGTGCATATTGACATAGGTTGCAATGTTTTTCTATCCAAAACCATGGTACCAAGTTATTCACAGTCTCTTTTCCTCTTTTTTTTTTGTTTTTCAACAAATTCAAGATCAACAAATGGATCAATTGCTTTGTCAATATAAGTTGCATCCAAAAAATATGATCACGACACCAAATTTTACATAAAGCTTCACCAGCATAGCGAAAGTTGTTTTTGCCAAATCCGAATTAATAATTTTTCCTTGGCTATCTAAATGTTTACCAAAATGATCAATTGGAAGTGTTATTCTGGCAAGCTTACCTGAAAGAGTTGCCATAGCCCTCTCAACTGGATTATATTTTGACTTTCCAGGAGCATGCGTGTGCACGGTAAGGTAGTCTAAACAATATGAATTTATGTTCTTTAAATGCCTAGGATTTTTATCAGGCCCCCGTCAACCAACAGTACCCAAATTGGTTTTATACAACCATCTACTTTCAAAGCCTCAGTATACTGTGCATTTGATATAAAAGAAAAAAGGTCTTCCATATGTGTTTCAGATGATGTGCTCAACGACCATTGTGGGCAGACAAATATTGCTAATTGTCCTGAATGAATGTTATCATTTGTTTTGTCTGGTTGAATCATAAGATAAACTGATGGGACTAACTTTTGATCATGTTTGCAGGGAAAGTCATGATCCGATACTCTAACTGGTTCAGCAAACGACTGCAAAGTACGGAAAGTTCTACTTACTGCAGGTACTCCAAGACCAATTTTAGATTTATCGTCTTGAGAGATTATAATAGACACACTTGCAAAAGTTTTAGCAAATTGCTTTGCTCCTTTAACTGAGGCCAAGCAATAATGTTTGTCTTGATGTTCTCTTGCTTCATCACATGAAAATCCAGCAATAGCTACCCAAGTGGGATGGTGATGAGCTTTTGCTGCAATTGAATTAGATCGGCAAGGCAAAAGGTAATTATTTAAAGTAGACCGGGACATATAAATATTGTAATTTTCTTCAAGACTCTGATGCAGGTGATCTATGATTCTAACTTTCATTAATTTTTTTCATCTATGCATATCCGCAGCACCTTATCAAGCAAATCAGGATGCTGCACTAATAATGACGGTCTTCCGAGTTGGTCATATCGAATTACCTCATTTTGTTCTTCTAATGCTTTGCGTTTTTTATCCCTGCAGTTTGACTAATATATTGCATTTCTTTTTAATTTTTTAATTTGTTGCTTTTGAGCTTGAATTTTATCTCGAAATTTATTCATTCTTATTAAAAGGTCATGTATATTAAATGAATTATTATACAAGAATTCAAGCTCAATTAGTTCCTTTTTTGCTAATCTTTTACTTTTAGCTGCTTTTTTTTGGGCTACCGCATTAGGATAAAACTCTTCTAAATTTTCAGATAGTTGTGCAATGGTAATTATAGTAGTTTGTAAAGAACTACTACTCGTAGAAACTTGTGGGTGAGACGTAATAGGACAAAAGATTCCTTGCATATCTAATGGTGTGTTTAAATGTTGTGCAATAATATTGTCAATTTCTACTTCTTTTTGTTTTCTAACAATTCGCTATTTTTCTGCTGCTAGTTTGCAAACAATTGATCGATCAGGATTTGGTTTTTTATTTTTAACCATATAATTATATATATACGTATTGGTAAAGTTTTCATATTTATTTTTTGGATCTTTATATATGAGTTTTTTATTAAACTTTGGATTCGAAATAAACGTTTGGCTCATTATATTCGTTTTGAAATTTTAATTCAGACTTATATTCTTTATAATTTTTTTATATATATGTTAGAAGGACTCTGGAAATGTAGTACAGAGATCATACGTTACGCATTTCAGCAAAAACCCTGAAATTTGAAAAGCAAAAAATCAGTTTTTGGCAATTATCTTGGCATCCAGTGGTCCAATTTGAATGAACTTTTTTTTTAAAATGAAGCTCTCAGTGAGGCGCATCTAACAAAAAAAAGTTCATTCAATTCTGATTACTGGATCAAAAGTTATTTAAATAAATAGATTTTGTCATTTTTAGCAAATTAGGTTAAAATTGGCCAAAATCCAGTTATGACCTATATGAGAGATGTCCGGGGTCCTATGTTAAATAAATTCTTTTTATCTGTATTACTGTATTACTACTCAAGGCTAACGACAATACAGTTTTCTATCTTATAAAACCCATGTACGTTTTCATTTACATCTTATTCTATTATCGCTTGATCATTTGTACTATTAATTATATAAAAAAAAAGAATTTAAGAATACAAGTTTTATATTCAAGTATACTACATGATTTGGTAAATTTAAAGCATGACAATGAATTGTTATATTATAATCTGGTCTATCACAATAAGACGTGTATAATAGCATTATCTAAATTAATAATTCAAAAGTATAAACTAAAAAATAATCAGTTATATGATTTGGTAATCCAATTTTAACAAACTTAAAAGTGCTAGCCAAAAAGAGTAAGTAATTAAATACCATTGCCAAAAGCCAAAAATAATAAATTAATAAATGCAGATTGAAAATTCATTCTGATTTGTGTTTCATTGATTACCGGTATATTGAATTTTTGAGGCACTGTTATTGCTAAATTGCGAAAGATTTGGTTTTTGATATGCTGCACGGTGATATTAATTGAAAATCTGCTATTTGATTGGTGGATAGTATTAAAAGTCACATGATTTAACTTTTAAGCTTTATTACCGTCTTATGTGGGGGAGAGGGGGGTAGGGGTATATTAAAAAAATATTACATAATATCTGTTATTACCCTTACCACAGCATCTTTTTCTAGGGTTCCGCAATTTGATTTGATATTTAAATATTTGAATCAAATATTTGATCAAATTCAAATTCAAATTTAACTATATTTGATTTGATCAAATTCAAATATGGCCAAATTTGATTTGATTTGACAAATATTTGATTTGATTTGAAAATTACTATTAAAATTCAAATTCAAATCAAATTCAAATTCAAATATTTGAATCAAATCAAATTCAGCATAGTGGAAGTTTATTTTGATTGGTTGTTAAAATACCCCGGAAAAAATGTAGATCATTCTCCGGATAAAGTATCGGCTATGCCCGAATGAAATTTTATTACTCACGAAACTTTCTCAATATTTTCTAAAGGCGCGTATTATAGTCTTACAATACATTAATTAGGGTTCATAACTATTTATATTTAACAATATATACAATATTATTTTATTTCGCAATAAGTAAAATATTTATTTTACAACAAATACTCTAAGTTTCGCGACACAATCTGCTGAATAAAATAACATACACGAACATTTCTAAACACTGCTACTATAAAAAGTATTTATAAACCACTTATAATCTAAATATAATAAAAAGGTAGAGTTTGGAATGTTAGTTTCGAATATGTAGTACTTTTTACTTATAGAAAACAAAGTAAAACTACGTAGTTGAGACAACTTTCACTTACTAATTGCTTAAGTTGCCGAAATACCTTCCGACCTTTCAAAACTTTTACTTCTCATTTAGTTTCTCAATCTTTTGCATCCTATTGCATCAGTTGTTAAAAAACAGTAAGTTTAAAGGTAAAAAAACGATATATTAAGTCATCGTAGTAGTTACGTATTGCAGAAAAAAAATTTTATATATTGTGACTATCTTTACTTATTAAAGGTACTTTAAAAATTACAAATGACAATATAAAAAAAAAGATCTTCACCAATCAAATTTATCCTTAATATAATCAATCAAAATGAACTTCCACTATGCTATCAAATTCAAATCAGAGTCAATTTGATTTGATCAAATTCAAATTGATCCAATATTTAATTTGATTTGAATTTGAGGAACTCTATCTTTTTCTAATAAGAAAAGACTTTGGTATTGAGTTCGTAGTTGAGCAAATGTTCGTTTTTGGGAATGGTAAATTATTATTGGTAAGAAAATAAGTTGCACAAATCTATATAAAGATAAGTATTTTTTTTAGTATGTTTTTTTTCTTTTTTTTTTGTTATTGTTATAACTGACATATTTGTTGTTTTCTTGTAGTAATTTGGTAGCGTTATGTGGTATTTTGACGTTGTTCTTGTAGTGAAATAATGCCGTTCTTGCAGTGAAGCGACAGCGTTCTTGTGGTAAAGCAACGGCATTCTTGAAGTGAAATAGTGGTGAAATGACAACGTTCTTGCAGTGAAGTATGGCATTCTTGTAGTGAAGTAATGGCGTTCTTATAGTAACTTCACATTGTTCTTGTAGTGATTCGACAGGCGTTTTTGCAGTAAAGTGATGGCATTCTTGTAGTGATTCAATGTTGTGGTAAGTAAAGTGCCAACTTTCTTGTAGTAAGGGCATGCCATTTAATACGTAGTTAGTAGCTATCTTTACCCATGTATGGTGTGATCATTTTATCTAATTCTGATTGATTAATATAAAATATAGACGTGATCACTACCTTTGACTATGTATCTATGTTAAAAATTACGTAATAAATAGCATGCCTCTAACTTAACAGCATTTTTGAAGTGAATTGATAGTATGTTTGTACGTGTTCTTGTGAATTATAGTGTTCTTATGGTATTCTTGTACATGTTCTTGTGGTGAAGCGACAGGTTCTTGTAAAATTCGACAACATTCTTGTGGTGATTATATGGCATTCTTGTAGTAACTTGAATGGCGTTTTTGTAGTGAATAGATAGTGTGCTTGTAGTAAATTGATGGTATTCTTGTAAATGTTCTTGTGGTATTTTTGCAGGCATTTTTGTGGTAAGTTGAGTATAGTTGCATGCATTCTTGTAATGAAAATTATAAAATACCTAATATTGTAATAAAAAAAATTTATATTACTGATATATAGTAATTATAGAATTATATAGTAATTATTTAATTGGTGATCCGCGAGTCAACCAGAGAGTGGTCATAATGAAACGTAATGCGGATTACTTATAGAAATTAGGGTTTTGCGAATGTGGAGTGCACACATCTAAAACTTTTTTTTATACTAAGTTAATCACTCTTCTGACTTAAGCGACTTTTGTAGAGCTCGTCAAGACGCATCTAATGGTGGGTAGAGCGTCAAAATCGGCCAGGTGGGTGCTGAGATATCTTTAAAAAACGTTTCTTTTACTATGTAAATTTCTTTACAAACAATACTATTGTTTGCAAAGAAATTTACATAGTAAAAGAAACGTTTTTTAAAAGATATCTCAGCACCCACCAGGCCGATTTTGACGCTCTACCCACCATTAGATGCGTCTTGACGAGCTCTACAAAAGTCTCTTAAGTCAGAAGAGTGATTAACTTAGTATAAAAAAAAGTTTTAGATGTGTGCACTCCACATTTGCAAAACCCTAATTTCTATAAGTAATCTGCGTCACGTTTCACTATGACCACTTTCTGGTTGACTCGCGGATCACCAATTAATATAAAATATATAAAGTTTTTTAATAAATTAATTTTTTTTAAAATCGAATTTTTTTAATTATATATTTTTTATTATTAATAAAATATTAATTGTTTTTATATTGATTATATATCGATTATTAACTATTATGGGGATGGCTAAAGCCAGATACGTTTATATGGTTTTGATTATTTACAGTTTAATTAAAATTAGAGCAAGGGTTAGTTAGAGGTTAGGGTTAGGGCTTAACTTATAAATAAAATTGTCTTCCTGACATTTTTATTAATGCTTCTAGACAGATTTAGACACTTGTTTTTTGTATTTTTGGCATTTTTCACTTTTTTTCTTTGTTTTTGTCTCGTCAGGCTAATCCATAAAGATCAAATTTTACAATTTTATTGGCTTTATATCATGTGAACGCACCTGGCTTTAGACTCCCTCCTATTATGGATATATATCGATTATAATCACTATTGATATATTGGTTATATATCGATTAATATCTATATCAAATATATATCGATTACTATCACTATTGATAGAAATTGGCAAGAGTATTTAGTATCAATATATATCTTATCTGGTTAGGGAAGTGCAGTAAATCACATAATTAGGGTTTACATAGGTCCTAACCCCAGTGATAGAACAATTGACCAATCAAATTTAAAAAAATTCAAAAACGTCTTTGATCTAAAAATAAGCTACCCCACAATTGACAAAAGTCGCTACATAGTAAAGTCTAAATTTTACTAAGCAAATCGAAAAAATCGATTAAGTAAACTTATTTAGCAGATCAAAATACATTTATCACAACATTTTCATAAGTTTTGGGGAATTTTTTATTAATTAATTGACCTTTGATTTTTACGTTCGATGAAAAAATTAAAATTTTTTAAAAAAATATATTTGATGAACGTAAAAGTTAAAAGTAAAATAATAAAAAGTTTTCCAATACTTATGAAAATTTTGTGGTAAGTTTATTTTGATTTGCTGAATAAGTTTACTTAATCGATTTTTTCGATTTGCTTAGTAAAATTTAGACTTTACTATGTAGCACCTATCTGCGATTAACTAAAAATCGATTTTCTTCAATATGATTGGCTATTTATACTATATATATATAGGACGTGATATTTGGGGACCCTCCACCTCCCTAAAAAATTATGTGATTTTCTGCACTTCCCTTAGTAATCGATATATATCTATATATAAAATTTGCGGATATACAGAAGTAGTATAATTTACTTTTCTAGCCATGGTAAATAATACTGCAAAGGCTTTAAGTGTATACATTTGTAAAGCAAAATTGCTAGTATGTATTCCTATTTTAGATGCTTTCCAATATCCTGTTCACTTTCAAAATAATGCTTATATTGAGCAATAATTGTTTAACCAACCATCTAAAAGAAAATCAATTGTAACTTGCTTTTTTGTAGCATATAGATAAAGTGCTATTCCTATTGAAGCCCAAATAAGGTCTAAAGTTAAGGAAGCAGCTTTGTATTCTTTAGATTTTTGAAAATTGCTAAGATATTTGACTTCAAGTGTCGCAGCAAAATTGGATATACTATATTCAGAAAAAATATTAATAATTACACTAATTATATTTTTACTAGTATGTTATGAACCAAGCAAAATACATGTATAAGGATTGATATCTTGCTTATAATTTAATATTCTATAAAAAATAAGTTTATCTGAAGCTATATTTAAATATTCTTCAATTTTTATTTGACCTATGAAATTATTACAATTTTTATTTTTTTAACAGTTCTATTTCATTGCTATACATTCCACATGATTCAAAAATTTTTTTATCATTTGGTTTTTTACCAGCTTCCAATATAACTATATTAGATAAATTAGGACCCCAGATAATTTATGTAAGGTTATATTTGAACATCATAGTAAAAATTTTTTTGATTAGCACTTTTGGTTTGGTATGTATAAGCTATATTTCAAACATTAGATCAAACTTTTACTCACTTTAACTTTTTTTGAAATACAATGACAAAAAAAATTTTTAAAAAAATTCTTATGCTTATATAATCTGTATTCTAACATAGATTACAAATATATATTTCTTAAAATGTAAAAAAAAAACTTAAAAAAAAAAGCCAATTTGATTAATTTTTATCCAATTTTTGCTTTTTTCCGATTTTTGCATTTTTCTATTTTTGTATTTATTACGCCCAGATTTTTTATTAGCATATTTCAAATATAAGATTTATAAAAATCACTCTCATTAGCATTCTTTTAAATATACCTATTTTGCCATTTAGCTGTTTTCAAATACAGTATAACCTTTTTTTCCAATACTTACTTTCAAATATAACCTTTTTTAAAAAACAGGCCTCTATTAGCAATTTTTCAAATATGATTTTACATAGATTGTTCAGGGTTCTGGATTAATAAAGTATCTCTTAATAATAAATGTTAAAATTTTTTTGTGTATATTTGTGTTATCAAAATCATTTTTATATGAAAAAAAATAGAGTTAAGTACAACCAAGTTATTCCTTAAATATATGGCTAAACAGATTTAAGGTTTCTGATACATAAGATGAAGTTTTAAATATTGGTCACTCATGATTTGGAAGTATTATTGCACGAGCCTCATAAATAGGTACTGGCATTGTATATAGAAATATCATACACAAAGTTGCATAAAAAGTCTTTCTCAGAATATCAATATATTTAATATATTTCCAAATTTAAATAATTCTAGAATAAAGTCAATATTATCTATAACAGCTAGATTCCAGATTCTTGATCAAATAATAAATTTTATACAGTTTAGCCATACTCATTCTTCGCTTTTCTAAATGATTTTCATGCTTTTTTGTATATGCTACAATAAATACTAGGCCTGTAGTAATGTTAAAAAATTAGAGCATCTACAAATACTTGCCATTAAATAGGTTATCCAAAAATTTTTTTCTTTATATACTATTGTTAAAATAATTGATACTAAAAAACTAACAATGCACACTAAAGTTGTAGGATCTTGATGCATAAAAATAGATTTGGATTGCCTTTGTGTCATATCAAATTGGTGTTTAAGCAGTATACTAATTAATCTACAAAAAAAATGCAGCTATTTCAGGCAGTTTATTGTAGTAGTTAAAAAAAAAAGAGGTAACTCTTATGATCTTGAATATGTTTATTTTTTTGAAGAATTGTATCTCCTAATTGCTGCCCAAATTGTAGAAACACTTCTGAACGTATTTTAGATAGCCCTTTTTTTGATATTTTTCCTGCTTTTCTGAGCTTTAAACAAGTGTTTATTATAAAGACACTAGGAGGATTATTAGAGCTCTGAGGTAAAAGATTGTTTAATGATTGATGATCCTTTTGACAATAAACTGTCAAGAAATCTGTTAATTTGGTAAGAGCCATGTCATTAATCACCTGATTATTTTTATCAAAAGTCTACATCCTATTTTCTTTAATATATATATAGTCGGATTCTTATATATATTTTCAACTTTTATACCCCTCCCTCCCTAAAAAATTACTTGATTTTTGTCACTTTCCTAAGTAAATCACGTTTAATCCTTTTTCTAATAAGACTGCTACATCTAAAATTTAGTTGCCAATTATGTATAAGCCTGAACTAGTTTTATTTTTATGATCTAATGCACAATCTAACATTGTCTTTCTTTGTCCTGGTGATATATAAAAGGACCCTGAAGAACTTTGATACAACTTAGATGATTCTAAAAAAGAAAATTTTGCATAAAAATTCATCAAACGTTGCATTTTTATATAGTAAGTTTTTTAAATTTTGCTCTATTTTATATATCTATTTGGCTAAAATACTGCCAAATTATACAAACTCAGATCTGAGTTGTATCAGAGTTCTTTGGGTCCTTATATAAATATGACTACCATCACTATTGATACAAGCTTGACAAACATAATATAGAAAATAATAACTTTTTTTTATATTTAACTTTTCACAAATTACAGATTTATTCGTATGTAATATGTTACAAGTATATACTGCAAGTCAAGGTAATAAAACATCTTTTTCTAGTAACCTCCAAGCATGAGCTTTACAATTCATCTCTCTAGTATATACATGATAGTTTTGATTACAGAAAAGATAGCTGTTAAATATGATTATTGTTAAAAAAATATCAATATTATTTTTTAACCCTGTTGAATGAAAATCTGTTCTTTGATCTATATTAAAATAAAATCGTATACTCCAAGTTTTTCACAATTATTATCAACATTATCTAAACATTTTTGAATTTATTTCCCAATTCCCAATTAAATTTCATAATCTTTGAGTACTTAGTTTATTGAAAGCTTCCATTTTCAATGTGATCAGTTTTAGAATCATTATAGTACAATTTGTTAATTTCTGTTAAAATTTCGATACATTGATCAAAAATTTTATCTATAAACTTTAATTCAGTTATATTTTGAAAAAAAATTATCACGTCAAAATTTTTTGATGCTGAAAATAAAAGTTTGTATTTTAATATACTGCATAACAATAAATATTACAATTTTTCTACTATATTGAATATAAAAATGATTTGCCTTTCTCTTAATGTTTTTATTCCTAATCCCTGTTTATATTTTTTTTTCTCAACTTCTTTAAATATTTTAGTTGTATCAAACATCTAGAAAAATAAAAAAATAAATACAAATAAATAAAATAATTTCGATTTTTAATAAATATTTTTAGTACAATTATATAGTATATAGTAGTATGTACTTCTTTGTTTCTGAAAACAGAAAGCCATTATTTAAACATTTAGTAATTTCTTGATCCAAATGCAGGTTAGTAGTCAGAAAAAATTCTTTCAATGAATTAATTAACAATCCGCATAAGAACTATAGTATTATTATATAGTTACTATAGCGCAAATTACTATGTATTTTATATAGTGATGAAATCTTTTTTTCCTCTAAACATATAAAAATTTTATATAGTTGTGAATTTTAAAATTTAAATATCTTATAATCTACTTAATCAATTTTAGTAATTTTATTATATTATATATAAAAACATCTCTACATTTTTATTTAGTAAGTCAAAATATATTAGCATAATAAAAAAAATATTTAGCTATAGAGGAAAAGAAGATTTCATAATATATATAAATATAATAGTAATTTGCGCATATAGAATTCTATTTTTCTTAGGCGAATTGGCAATTAAACTTTTCTTTGCATTTGTAGCTACTATTATATAGCTGATCAAGATCTAATATATGGTCCTTAATAAAGCTATTTTTTATAATTAGTTAGAAAAAAATATAATCTAAATAACCATATTACACCTATTGACACCCAATTTTGTATATAACCTTGATATATACTCCAAAAAAAGTAATACAACTAAAGAATCAAATAAATATTTTTATGGTATATATCAAGTTATGTACGAATTTGGTTATATAAAAATTTGGGTATTGGGTGTATTTAAAATATTACAATAATCTTATTTGTATTTTGGTAAATTTTTTAACCTCCTGTTTAGACTATTCCAAATGTTCTGCACAGACACCTTTTTTAATTCTTTAGAAAGAAGAGATATCAAAACTAACACTGATAGCATATAACTCAAATAATTTGTTGATTCTTTTTTTTTGCTTTATAATTGTTCATGCATTGATTTAAATCCTTTACATGTTGATTTAAAAGGAATCTGGCCTTTATCTTGCATCTAACTGGAAATCAAGCATCTTTGCAAATTGTTTTGAGAGATGATAACCAGATTTTTAAAGACTGATTCACACTGTTACCTTTAGTCGTTTCATAGGTAATAAATCCATCATAACACCAATATTTAGACCAACATCGTGAAAATAGATATAAACAATACCAAGATTTTCTATAATTAAAAAAAAATAAAAAATAAAAAAATACAGTGAAATTGATAATGAGTATCATTTCATTATTTGTTCAAGTGTTTGTAGATGATAACAAATAATAGTTTGAAATCAAAAGTAACCAAGTGAGAAACTCAAGATTATTGTTATGTTTATTTAAACCCTTAGTAACTAGAATATAATGTTTTCTGAGTTAATAATGAAGAATCCAATAGACTTAGACCATAAAATGTTCCTGTAGTTAATGTTGAAGAATTAAATAGCTCACAAATCCTTAGTAAACTAAAATATAGTGTTTCTTGAGTTAACAGATGAAATGTATGAATATTTTAATAATAATATATACAAACAAAATTGTTCTAATGATCTGGGAGTTACTTAATTTACCTGTTACACAATATTGCAGATTATCGGATAAATTATAGAGGAAAAATTGTAATCTTTTTTTTTTAATATTTATTGTTATGCAGTGTATTAAAATACAAACTTTTATTTTTAGCATCAAAAAATTTTGACGTGGTGATTTTTTTTTCCCAAAATATGACTGAATTAAAGTTTATAGGTGAAATTTTTGATCAATGCATCGAGATTTTAACAGAAATTGATGAAACGTACACAAGCTGGTAAGTTTAATTTTATAATCAACTGTACTAAGATGTTCATAAGTATGTGTAGAAGTTATCCAAACATGCAATCTTTCAAGAAATACTTTGGTTAACAAAGGTCTCCAATAACCCACAGGCCCCCGTGAACTAGAATATAATGCTCTTTGAATTAATGAACGAAACTTCCAATAGTCTTTAGACTCCCAGTGAACTAGAATATAATGTTCCTTGAGTTAATAGACAATGCATCTAATGGCCTACGGACCCTCGATAAACTAGAATATAATGCTCTTTGAGTTAATAGGAAAAGCATCCGATAGTCTTCAGACCCCCGATGCTAGAATAAAATGTCCACTAATAGCCAGTGAACTAGAATAATGCTCTTTGAGTTAATAGGAAAAGCATCCAATGGCCTTCAGATCCCCGGTAAACTAGAATATAATGTTCATCTAATAGCCCATGGACCCTTGGTGAACTAGAATACATATAATGCTCTGAGTTAATGGACAAAACATTCAATAGTCTTTAGACCCCCCAGTGAACTAGAATATAATGTTCCTTAAGAGACTAGAACATAATAATCTTTGAATTAATGAACAATGTATTCAAATTTCGTTAAACTAAAATAAAACGTTCTTTGATAAAGCAAAACTTATCTGTTATATGAGTGCTGCCAAGAGAAAGAAGCATTTTGTGGTAGTAACTTAGTAGGACGAATGACGCACCGCCTTAATATCGCCTGAAAAATATTTCTGTTACGTGATAACAACAACCTTCTTTATGTTTGTTTTGATTTTTCCTGATGGTGTCACATTACACTAATCATATTGGAGTAAAAAATCAAGTGGTTTGGCTAATCATAGTTTAGAATTATGTGCAGCATAAAATCACAACGAAAAAATTTAGTCAAAATTCACGTGATTTGTTTCTTCATTTGTTATCAATTAGTCATTTTGCAGTCCCTATAAGAAAAATGTACCAGATAGGCATGGGATGGAATCGGATAGGCAGGTCATTTTGGCACGGGTCAAGGTCTGGATTCGTACGGGTATGGCCCGAGTTGGTTCGGATTCGGTGGACCGTGTGGGACCGTGTGCTTGTGCCAATTGGACCGTAAATGGCATGGTTTTGTAGCAGTTTACTAGTCGAATCGGCACGGGATACGTGCCACTGCAATAACGATGTGGATTAACTATTAAAACAAATTTATATAAGTAATCAATATAAGATGAATAAGCTAACTACATATGAAGCAAAATTTTTAAGGAATTTTTTTTGTTAAGACACACAGGGAAGCTTCATTAGTGAAATCATGAGATATCGCTCTTTTTTTAAAAAAAATCCTTTACTAATCTTTCGCTCTCCACGAAACGAGCCAACACGTATCACGAGCCAACACGTGTGTAATGTACACATACGTGTCATCTGAACGTGCCATTTCATATGACGTGATATTACGTGCCATCCTTTGCCGCAATGTCTGTGCCATTTTTATCGTGCCATTCCGTAAAACGTTCCTGTACGTGCCACAAGATCCGTGCTATTTCGAGCATTCCTGACACCAACTGTACCACAACCTGTACCACTTTTCTTATAGGGAGTAACCCTCAAACTCTCAGTGAATTAGGATATGGTCCTTTCGAATTGATTTTCAAACTCTTGGTGAACTATTTATTAAATCTTCAAGTTAATGAACGAAATTTCAAATAGCCCACAGACTTGAACTGAAATATATACTATTCCTCGAGTTAATAAACATAACGTATCTATATATTTCTCGTTACAAAACAAGATATTCACCAAAAGAAATATCCTTACTTTCTGTTTGTATAGTTACTCAGATAAAATTATTGAACAAGAAAGTTATCTTAGAACTACGTATTTGAATGCTGTTTAAATAATTAATACAGAACACCATGTACCATTTTTACTGACCAATCATATACTACCATTGCATGTTTCGTGTAACAGATCACATATTGGAAAGTCACGAGTTTGAATTTCAAATATTATGAACCACTGAGATATTTATATATTTATATATTATAACAGATGATTATAAAGCTTATTATTTAGGTTCAATAATATTTGTCAAGCAATTTTTGCAATAAACTAGGAAGCAACATGGTATAAATTTAGGGAATTGCTACTGACTAGGGTCCAATCCGGCAAATGCCAAATTATGCACCCGGTAAATGCGAATTATGCGCGTCCCAGAATTAGGGTTAAAAATTACGCAAACTATTTAATTATGATTATAACGTAACTTTATGGATATAGCAGATGAACATAGCTATTACGTATAAACCGGGTAAATTTCACAACCCAAATTTATGCGGTATGATTTATTAAATATTTTATAGTTATTGTATGGGTTGTAGTGAATAACCCAGTTACACACAGGTTCATATTCTGTGCCAAAGGCACAGTATCTAAATATGAACCCGTGTGCGTAACGGGTTATTCAATATACCCATATAATAACTATCTTATTGCACGGTGCCTGACGTAACAATCCCGTGCCAATAAGTAAATGAAAAAAGCATGGGTTGTCACATAACCCGTGCAATAAATAGTACTTATTCATGAGAGTGGGTAAATTATGCGGGATATTATGCGGGATAGTAGTAATCCTGGACAATCTACTGCCGACACAGCAACACATGATCTAATTTCCTAATTCTAACATATTAACCTTAACTATAATGCTGGCCATGCTATATCTTTAAGCTAATGCTGGTCATTAGCTGTATCGATAATGCTGTGTCAGTAGTTGTCCCCTAAATTTACCGTTATTACACGAGATCACATGTGTGAAAGTCACGAATGCGGTTAAGTGTAGATTAAAGTTCGAATTTCAAATATTATGAATCACAGTGATATTTATATATTATAGTAGATAATTATAAAGCATTTTATTTAGATTTGCAATAATATTTTGTCTAGCTATAAACCAGGAAGAATCATCGTCTAAAACTTACTGTTAATCTTACCTGAGATCACATGTTTCAAGTCACGAGTTGCTATTGAAACGGTTAATTGTAGATTAAAGTTTGAATTTAAATTTAATGAACTACCAAAATGGTTATATATTATAACAGATGACTATAAAGCCTTTATTTAGGCCTCAATAATACTTGTCTAATAATTTTTGTAGTAAACCGGGAAGCAACACGGTAAATTGTCCTCTAAATTTACCGCTAATGCTAATATTACCACATGTTTGAAGTTATTGAATGCGGTTAAGCGTAGATTAAAGTTTGAATTTCAAATATTATGAACAACAGAGATATTTATATATTATTATAAACCTTTTTATTTAGGTTTGTAATAATATTTGTCTAGCAATTTTTGCAATAAACCGGGAAACAGCATGGTAAGTCGTCCTCAAATTTACCGTTATTACACGAGATCACATGTGTGAAAGTCACGAGTGCAGTTAAATGTCGATTAAAGTTTGAATCTCAAATTTATGAACCACGGAGATATTTATATATTATAGTAGATAATTTTAAAGCTTTTTATTTAGGTTTGCAATAATATTTGTCTAAAAATAAACCAGGAAACAAAATGATAAATCATCCTCTAAAACTTACCGTTAATCTACGCGAGATCACGTGTTCAAGCCACGAGTTGTTATTTGAAACGGTTAATTGGTTGAATTTCAAATTTAATGATCCACCAAAATGTTTATATTTTACCACTAACGCTAATCTAGAGTGTCTAGGATTATACAATAATTTTGGCCAAATTATGCATGCACCAAATTACAAATTATGCAAATTATGCAGCATATTGGAAAATTGAAATTTATGTAAAATGTGATTTTAATTGACTTTATATTTAAATATGGCACTATTATTTTGAACTAATATGTCTTCAATCTAGGATATTTACTTAAACAAATTTTATTTTTTTGTATATTAATATTTGGTTTTACTAAATCACACCACTGGTGCTCAACACCACAATGATCTACACCAATCAAATTTTTTAAATGCAGTGTAATGTAAAGATCAAGTGTAACATAAATTTTTGTTGTTTTGCTATTTTTTTTAAAAAATACCTTCTAACTCAAAATTTTATCTATGAAACCACCTTTTTTTTTAAAAAAAAACCCCCTTGTGAAATTTTACTATATACTATGCCTCACTCTAACCCTAACTATTAACTCTTACTCAACATTTATTGTCTTTAACTTTTGTTTATTTTTTTTTGTTTATTTTTTTGATACTGATCTTCACGTTACACCGCATACTGGTGTTGAACACCAGTGGTGTGATTTAGTCCTACTGTTAATTTTTTTTTTTTTTTTTTTTTTTTTTTAAAGGGGTTTTTTTTTTTTTTTTTTTTTTTTTTTTTTTTTTTTT
>QKWP01000837.1:167491-194868 GCA_003550325.1 Gigaspora rosea
CTATATTCCAATGACTTAAATTTACTCTCCTATTCTTTACGTTTATAATCCTTCCTATCATTCCTTCTCTTGTTATTACCCATTTTCTATTTTGTAACTCCACTTCCTTAGTTTCTTTTAACGTGAAAGGGTTTAGCTCGAGTCCTTCTACACTCGGGTTTTCTTGATTTTGTATCGCCTCTCTCATTTCCTCGAACCATCTTGGTTTCTTACCTTTGATTATCTTTCCTATATTATAGGGTATTTCTCCCCACTCTAAAAGTTTTGTGCCATCGCTATTTATTAGTTGTTCCTTGTAGTAAATTCGATGTTTATTCAACTTGGCTTTGATTGTATTTTTCTTTTTATTGTTCAATAATAGTTCATTGACTGAGGTCCCCTTCTCTTCGAAATGCCTAGGCCATTTTCCTACTCCTTTGAACAATTGTATGTTTGTATTGTGCATATTATCTAATATTAATACGATCCTTGTATTTGCAAATTCTATTGGGTAAACTGCGCACTCTTCCAATATTGACACATTTGTTGCTGCTTCGTTTTGTAAGTTTTGTATGTTCACGTATAGTGGTGAGTCCTCGAAATCCTCTTGGTTCAATTCTTTCCATAGTTGACTTATTTGTTGCATTGCCTGTATATCTTTTACTTTTTTGACTCCGTATATATTGTAATTTGTTAATAGTGAGTCTGGAACAGATCTTGCTAGTCTTGCTTTCTGCTTTATGCTATTAGTATATCTTTTTGTAATATCTTCACACATCTTTGCACTTAGTACCACGTTCTGAACTCTATAGGCTAATCTTGTTAGTATAACGCAATTCGTGATATATATGTACTGTTTTTCCGTGATTCGAGCTCTGTTTAGTCTATTTATTGCGGCCTCTACTTCTTCTTTTATCTTTTTTCTGACTTCTTTCTGTTTTTGATTTGTTCCAAACCAACATCCAAGGTATCTAAAAGGCATATTATTTGATCTTCTCTCCATTACTTCTCCATCGAAAGATATTGTACCTTCTTCTTTGGAATTTGTTACAAACACTGATTTTGTTGGGTTTACTTTGATTCTTGTTAGTTGGTAAAAGTTGTTCGCCATATCTATAATTTTTTGTAGGTCTTCTCTCTTCTCTGCTATCTATAGAGAATCGTCCATATATGCCAGCACTGACATCCTGCATTCTACTAACTTTCTATTCGGCGTGCACGTTTGCATCTTGTACCCATTATGTTCTTTATCTATTCTTGATATGAGGGGATCGTAGTATATTCTCCACAAGGTCGGCGACAATAGGCTCCCTTGGTCGAGACCATCTTCTACAAGGTACTGGTTCGTTTTTCCTATATTCGTTATTACTTGGTTTTGTCTTTTCCTCATTAGGCCTTTTAGTATTTCGATGAATTTTTCCGGACATCTGATTCTTCTCAATGCTTTCAATAGTAGTTCTAAATGCACTGTATCATATGCTTTGGATGTGTCCTGTGATAGTAACCAAAAATCCTTCTTGTTTAACCAAGCATCCTCCTGTATATTCGCTAGCCAGCTAATTGGTGCTGCTGTCGATGTATGTGGTAGCGCTGAATTGTTTCTTGGATTAAGTATTTTTGTTTCTACTAGGATCCTATTGAGTCTTATTGTCAGCAATTTGGTCATGATTTTTCGAGCGTGCCCTATTAAGGTTATCGGTCTAGTTTGTCTCAGGTCTCCGTCAAACGTTTCTTTCTTGCCTATAGGGTAGACCAGCCCATAACTCCACGCCTTCGGTGTTATTCCTGTGTCTATTGCAAAGTTTATTATTTCTAACAGAACTTCTAGTGCGTTTTGTGGTAACTGTTTGATCATCTCATTTGAAATGTCATCGGGCCCCGTTGCTTTGTTCGAGCTTGCCTCCGCGATGATAGTCATCAACTCTTGCATCTCCACTTTTTTAATCAGTGACTCATACTGTTCTTCTTCGACTTCTTTCTTAGGTTCATACTCTGCCTTCCATTCCTCCCAGAAGTCCCAATTACTTTTGTTTTCTCTTGTCCAATTTCTAAAATGTGCTCTAACCTCTTCTTTGATTTTTTCTGCTTCTACTAACAATTCTTCTCCCTTTTTTATATTTTCTATCTCTACTCTTGCTCGTCTCCTCTTCAACACACTATCTATCATCTTCTTTGTGTTGGCTTGAAGGTTGTTCTCTCTTCTTTCGATTGCTTCTGCTATTTCCTCTCTAATCTCACTATTGTTTTCTTCCTGTCTACATTTGTGGATCAACCTTCTGATTTCCTTGATTTTTAGTATGCTTTTTTGAATGTTTGTGTGTTCTAAATCTTCTTCTATCAGTTCCATTTTTCCACATTGTATCATTTCGCTTATCTTCTCGAGTTTTTTGTTTATTCCTTCTACAGCCGTGCTCGGATTTAGAGGTTGCTTCAACTCTTTTAAATATTTCATTACCTTATTTATTTTAACCAGTGCTTTGTGCAAAATCGAGGCCTTTTTAGTCCTTGCTTCGAAGCCTCTCATGACTACCAATTTATTTTTGATATTGTTATTTGCCGCTTGTTTTATTGCCAGATTAAGCTTATGCCAAGCCTTGTTAAGTGTGGTTTCGTCGATAACACACTGAATCTGCAATCCTTCAACTTTATCTCCCACCTCTTTATTGAAGTTTTCCCAAGCACTTTCGTCCGTCTCCCTGTACAGGTATACTTTCTTCTTCTGCTTTTTTCTTCTTATTCTTTTGATCTCGCCTAATTGCAGTTCGGTACCTATCATCCTGTGGTCACTGTTTGCTGCCACTAAGAATTCTATACTAGGGTATTTTGCTTTCATGAATAGGTTTGTTGATATCCATATATCGTCAATCTGTGATTCTGACTCTCCTCTCTTCCATGTATAGTCCTTAATGTCATATTCATTCAGTAGACTCATCATTGAGTTTTCTTGCATCGTTTTGAATATCGGTGTTCTTTTTTCGTCCTCCTTTCTATGTATATTACTGTTAAAATCTCCCATTATTACAATCTTCATTGCTCTCGCGTTGGCCTGTTCTATCCATGATTTTATCTTTTCTTGTGTACGTTTCGAAATTTCCCTTTTATCGCTTGGTATATATACCGCTATTACACGCATCCTGTTATGTTGCGGGAAGAAGAAATCTACATATATCGCCGTCCCTTCGTGTGTCTGTATGTTGTGTATATAACAACTAATGTCTGGTTTTACTAGTATTGCTACTCCCATAGATGCTTCTCTCTTTATCTCCTTATCTGGCTTTGTAGCTGCGATATATATTTTATATTGTTCGTTCATTAGCTGTGTTCGCAAGTCCTCTTTTTCTGCAAGCTTTGTTTCAGTTAGTGCAACTATATCCAGTTTTCTTTCCTCGAGTTCTTCTAGGATCAACCTCCTTTTTAATTCAACATTTATTCCTTGTACGTTTATAGTTGACATTTGAATTTTCATTCTTTTATTTACATTGCTTAATCCTTCAATCGCTTCAGTAATCACCTCCCGTTTGTCTGTTTCATTTCCTTTGTTTGTTTTAATTGTTGTTTTGTTCGATGAACTTGGACCACTGTTCCTTTGATTACTGTTCATGGCTTAAATTATTTCTGCCATATCTGTATCTTCTGTATCTACTAGTTCGTAGTCATCTTCTCCAAACACCTTCCAGTCAGGTTCTGGAAGTTCCTTTATATTAAACACCCATTCTGGTATTGTTTCAATTCTGAAAGTTTCTTGTAGTAAATTGATTGCTTCAATTACTTCTTCTTGTTCCTCGATTGGGAATTTCGGACAATCGATTATATTCTTATTTTGTAGTTCTTCATTTAATTTTTCGATGCTTGTTGGGAAACGTTCCTCGTCCTTTGTCTTCTTGTCATTTTCTTTTTCCCTAATCTGTATCCAATCTTCAGGTATTTTCCAGAAGAAATAAAATTCCCTTAATGCCTTAACCGCGATCATCAGCTCTTTTGTGTTTGTTATCGGTAGGGTTAGGTTCACTTTGGTTACGTCTTCCCAGTTTACTGGTAGATCTTCTAATGATGTATAGTTTACTCCTATGTATTCTCTTGGTAAGGGTGTTACCACTCTATAGAAGCTTGGTATCTGCTCAATGAACCTTATTGCCGTCTCTGTCGACATTATTGGAAACTCAAACTTCTCTTTTAACGCCAGTTCCTCAGGTTTGGCTGGTAATCTTTTCTTTCTGATTATATAATCGTTGGGTAAGTATTTAAATGCATAGACTTTCCTGAGTTCCTCTATATGTGCTTTGAAATCTTCATCATCTTTTGGGCAAAAGGGGAACATCTCTCTCAGTCGTGGTGTTAGATCTTGGACTGCATCAGGTAATTCCAATTTCTTTGCTGGTAGTTCGAAATAATCATCTGGTAACGCCCTCATATGGTAGTATTTACTTAATTCCTCCTTTCTCCTTCTCAGGTCCCTTAGTTCTTCTCTTTTGGTTAGTGGAAAAAGTTTCCTTACTTCCGCTCTTAGATCCTCAGGGTAGTCCGGTAATCTTTCTCTTTTATCGCTAATATACGATTCTGGTAGTCTTTCGAATGCATATATTTTCCTTAGGATGATCGCTACTGTTCCCGTCCACTTTGAGTTTTCTATCGGTAGCTCACAGGGTAGTCTCTTTCTTATCGTTAGAGGAATCTCTTTCCATTCTGTTGGTAGCTTTCTTCTAACCTCTGCCTGAACTTCCTCGATCGCTTTCTTTAAGTCATTGTAGTTAAGGTTGTTTCGGATCCTCGCAAAACTGACTACATACAGTATTAATACTGTTATTTGGTGTGCATCCATCATTCCAAATTCCTGGTTTGTTAGATAATCTAGGCCCAGTTTCTTCCTTAATTTATCATAGAGTTGCTCTTTATTGTTCTTATTTAGTACATGTGCTCCGTAGCTCTTCTTGTATCGCTCTGTTGCCTCATTTAACAATTCCAAAAATTCCAGCTGGTGTTTGGGTTGTATTTCGAATCTTCGTGTAAAGGTTCTAAAGAATGCCTTGTCTCTATAATGCATTTTCCTTTCTATAGCCTTTGGAATCTTCATTGCCGTTTTTCTACTCTCGAATTTGTGTTTTATAAACTCCTTTAACTCTGCCATAGCTTCAAAGGCTGCTAGTATATTATTTTTATGCCATTTCCTTCCATCGAATTCCTCGGTCTTTAATTCGCTATTAGCCCTCAATACCTTGTCTATGCCTCTGCTGATTTTACTCTGTCGTTCTTCGTCAAAAGGCCTCTTTATATCTTTTCCTGGACCTTTGGCCACCTCACTGTATGATAATTTTGCTTTTTCTTTTCTTTTCTTTACTTTACTTGCACTCTCCTTCTTTTCTTTTTCTTTTACTAATTCATTTTCTCTATCCTTTTTCAACTCTTCCTCTAGTCTTTCCGCCAACCTTTGTTCCAACTGTGGATCTAGTTTCATTAGTTGTACGTGATCGCTTAAATTTTTGTCCGATAGCTGTTGATCCTCCATTTCTATGTCAGTTCCCGGTACCTCGGTAATTTCTACACCCAACTGTCGATCCTCAGTTCCCGTACCAAACCCCTGTAGATCAGCATTTTCTATATTCGTCTGCAATGATGTCAGATCGATTTCCATTTCGGTGTTTGTTTTGATTTCCATTTCCGATGACGTCATTTCTGTGTTTTCGGTGTTTGAGCCATTATCCCCATTTTCGAGTTCGATTTTATCTTTTGTCAAGTGTTTTCTTTTGATTTTCTTTGTTCCTTCTATTTTTTGAGCAGCCTCTTCGTCTTGTCTAATTAATCTTTCTGTAAAACTTTCTTGTGCTGCTTCAAATTCTTTGGATGCTTCCATCCCTTTGAGCAAAGTTATCAAATCTGGTCCGAAGACCTGTTCTTGTGTAGTTTTGTCTTTTCGACTACTTCTGTCATTCTCTGTCTTTCCTTTTCTTTTTAGCTTCTCCTAGGTGTTGTTGTAGTTTGTCTTTTTATTTAATTAATTAATTACTTAATTATTTGTACAATAAAAGCCGTGTGTTTGTATACTCTTTTCCGTTTTTTGTTTGTTTACTTAGTGATGTACGGATGTTCGGGAAAGAGTTTTAATTTAGTCCTACTGTTAATATATATCTACTATATCTATATAAATATATGTAATTTTAATTTACTTAACATTACAAGTTTATAAATATAAAGATAGATCCCATTGGTCAATTTAGATCATGTAATAAACCTATGTATAAGTGATCTCATTGGTTAAAAAATTTGATATATACAAATTAAGTGATAATTTATGTGAAATAACTTAAATATGCAATTATGTATTGCATAATGCGTATGTAACATAGCCAAATTATGCGCATATTATGTAGCATCGTAATCCTAGACACTAACACTCTTACCGAGATCACATGTTTGAAAGCCACGAGTTTTCATAGATTATAGTTTGAATTTCAAATATTATGAACCACAGAGATATTTATATATTATAATAGACGATTTTAGAGCTTTTTATTTAGGTTTATAATAATATTTGTCTAACAATTTTTGCAATAAACTAGGAAGCAACATGGTAAATCGTCCTCTAAATTTACCGTTAATCTTACCCAGATCACATGGCGAAAGTCACGAATGCGGTTAAGTGTAGATTAAAGTTTGAACTCAAATGTTATGAACTAAGAGATATTTATTTATTATAGAAGATGATTATAAAGCTATTATTTTATGTTTGCAATAAAATTTGTTAGCAACATAAATTATCCTAAAACTTATCGTTCTTACTCGAGATTACATGTTTCAAGTCACGAGTTCCACTGAATGTGGTTAAATGTAGATTAAAGTTTGAATGTCAAATTTAAATCGCCAAAATGTTTATATATTATAACAGATGTTTATAAAGCTTTTTATTTAGATTTACAATAATACTTTTTTTGCAGTAAACCGGGAAGCAACACGGTAAATTGCCTCTAATTTTACCATCTTACCAAGATCACATGTTTGAAAGTCACGATTTACATTAAATGCAGTTAAGTGTAGATTAAAGTTTGAATTTCAAATATTATGAACCTTTATATATTATAACAGATGATCATAAAGCTTTTTATAGGTTGGTAATAATATTTGTCTAGCAATTTTGCAATAAACCGAGTAGCAACATGGTAAATCGTCCTCTGAATTACCGTTAATCTAGGGTGTCCAAAATTATACAATGCGATAGAGTAAATTATGCGTGCCATCAAGGTCAAATTATGCTATAGATGCGAATTATACGATTGCTAACTTACCATTAATCTTACCCGAGATCATATGTTTCAAGTCATGAGTTGCTATTGAAACGGTTAACTGTAGATTAAAACCACTAGGATGTTTATCTATTATAACAGATAATTATAAAGTTTTTTATTTGGGTTTATAATACTTGTCTAACAATTTTTGCAGTAAACGGGGAAGCAACATGGTAAATTTTCCTCTAAATTTACCGCTAATGCTAATCTTACAGTGATCACATGTTTAAAAGTCATGAGTTTCCATTGAATGCGGTTAAGTGTAGATTAAATTGAGTTTCAAATATTATAAACCACAGAGATATTTATATATTATAACAGATGATTATAGAGCTTTTTATTTAGGTTTGTAATAATATTTGTCTAGCAATTTTTGCAAGCAACATGCAGACATGGTAAATCGTCCTCTAAATTTACCGTTAATCTTACCCAGATCATGCGAAAGTCAAAATGCGGTTAAGTGTAGATTAAAGTTTGAATCTCAAATATTATGAACTACAGAGATATTTATATATTATAGCAGATTATAAAACTATTTATTTTATGTTTGCAATAATATTTGTTAGCAACATAAATCATCCTAAAACTTACCTTTCTTACTCGAGATCACCACTGAATGCGTTTAAGTGTAGATTAAAGTTTGAATTTCGAATTTAATGAATCGCCAAAATGGTTATATGTTATAACAGATGTTTATAAAGCTTTTTATTTAGATTTACAATAATACTTGTCTAACAATTTTGCCTCTAATTTTACCATCTTACCGAGATCACATGTTTTGAAAGTCCCAATTTTCCATTAAATGCGGTTAAGTGTAGATAAAGTTTGAATTTCAAATATTATGAACCACAAAGATATTTATATATTATAGCAGATGATCATAAAGCTTTTTATTTAAGTTTGTAATAATATTTGTCTAGCAATTTTTGCAAGCAACATGGTAAATCGTCCTCTAAATTTACCGTTAATCTTACCTAGGGTGTCCAGGATTATGCGAAAGCATAATATGCGCATAATTTACCAAATTTTCGCATCGCATATGCTTCGCATAATTTGACAAAAAAAACCACTCAGATCACGTGACTGAAATATGATTGGTTGGTTTGAATTCATTCGGAACTTAATTGTAATTGAGTAAGATAAATTTATTTCGCATCCATCGCATAATCAACCTCAGATCGCACGCATAATTTACCTCATAATCCTGGACACCCTAATCTTACCCAGAGAAAGTCACGAATGCGGTTAAATGTAGATTAAAGTTTGAATCTCAAATATTATGAACTACAGAGATATTTATCTATTATAGCAGATGATTATAAAGCTATTTTATTTTATCTTTGCAATAATATTTGTTAGCAACATAATCATCCTAAAACTTACCGTTCTTACTCGAGATCACATGTTTCAAGTCACGAGTTTCCATTGAACGCGATTAAGTGTAGATTAAAGTTTGAATTTCAAATTTAATGAATCACCAAAATATTTATATATTATAACAGATATTTATAAAGCTTTTTATTTAGATTTACAATAATACTTGTCTAACAATTTTTGCAGTAAACTGGGAAGCAGCACGGTAAATTGCCCTCTAATTTTACCTCTTACCGAGATCACATGTTTGAAAGTCACGATTTTCCATTAAATGCGGTTAAGTGTAGATTAAAGTTTATTTATATATTATAACAGATGATCATAAAGCTTTTTATTTTTCTTTTTCATAGTAAACGTGGGTCGTATAACAGTTGTTATACGCCACGTAATGACAGAAAAAGAAAAATAAATCTGTTATTGAATGTTCTGCATCCAATAACAGCGTATCTGGCTTTGAATTTAATGTGCTTGACAACCTGAGCCCCTTCGGAGCCAGGTTAGCACATTAAATTCAAAGCCAGATACTTCTTTTATTTGTCATCCAAAATGATCATCCTGTGATCCTTCGGATCATGGTATTCTCATTTCTCCTGCTAAATAAAACTGTTATTGGATGCTACACATCCAATAACTATTTATTATAGGTTGGCAATAATATTTGTCTAGCAATTTTGCAATAAACTGGGTAGCAACATGGTAAATCGTCCTCTGAATATAGGGTGTCCAAAATTATGCGATGCGATAGAGTAAATTATGTGTGCTATAAAGGTTAAATTATGCTATGGATGCGAATTATACGATTGGTAACTTACCATTAATCTTACCCGAGATTATATGTTTCAAGTCATGAGTTGCTAATGAAACGGTTAACTGTATATTAAAGTTTGAATTTCAAATTTAATGAACCACCAGAATGTTTATATATTATAATAGCTAATTATAAAGTTTTTTATTTGGGTCTATAATACTTGTCTAACAATTTTTGCAGTAAACGGAGAAGCAAAACGGTAAATTGTCCTCTAAATTTACTGCCAATGCTAATCTTGCCGTGATCACATGTTTTAAAAGTCACGAGTTTCCATTGAATGCAGTTAAGTGTAGATTAAATTGAGTTTCAAATATTATGAACCACAGAGATATTTATATATTATAACAAATGATTATAGAGCTTTTTATTTAGGTTTGTAATAATATTTGTCTAGCAATTTTGCAAGCAACATTCCTCTAAATTTACTGTTAATCTTACCCAGATTGGTGAAAGTCACGAATGCGGTTAAGTGTAGATTAAAGTTTGAATTTCAAATATTATGAACTGCAGAGATTTTTATATATTATAACAGATGATCATAAAGCTTTTTATTTAAGTTTGTAATAATATTTTTCTAGCAATTTTTGCAAGCAACATGGTAAATCATCCTCTAAATTTACCGTTAATCTTACCCAAATCATGGAGAAAGTCACGAATGCGGTTAAATGTAGATTAAAGTTTGAATCGCAAATATTATGAACTACAGAGATATTTCTCTACTGTAGCAGATGATTATAAAGCTATTTATTTTATGTTTGCAATAGTATTTGTTAGCAACATAAATCATCCTAAAACTTACCGTTCTTACTCGAGATCATATGTTTCAAGTCACGAGTTTCCATTGAATGCGGTTAAGTGTAGATTAAAGTTTGAATTTCAAATTTAGTGAATCGCCAAAATGTATATATATTATAACAGATTTTTATAAAGCTTTTTATTTAGATTTACAATAATACTTGTCTAACAATTTTTGCAGTAAACCGGGAAGCAACACAATAAATTGCCCTTTAATTTTACCATCTTAGACCGTTTGAAGTTGATTCTTCGGTTAACTTCACTTTTTCAAGACTTGGGGGAGGGGGTAAAATGAAACGTACATATGAAACGAACATATAAAAATGAACAAAGATGGGCCAATTTCTAAATCAGGTGACTAGCGAGAGTCATCCAGCGTTTTGATTGGCTGTTCGTTTTCAGGGAGGTGAGGGTGACTTCAGCTGAGGGGGTGATGTTAACCGAAAAATTAACTTCAAACGGCCTTACTGAGATCACATGTTGAAAGTCACGATTTTCCATTAAATGCGGTTAAGTGTAGATTAAAGTTTGAATTTCAAATATTATAAACCACAGATGATCATAAAGCTTTTTATAGGTTGGCAATAATATTTGTCTAGCAATTTTGCAATAAACCGGGTAGCAACATGGTAAATCGTCCTCTGAATTACCGTTAATTTAGGGTGTCCAAAATTATGCGATGCAATAAAGTAAATTATGCGTGCTATCAAGGTCAAATTATGCTATGAATGCGAATTATACGATTGCTAACTTACTATTAATCTTACCCGAGATCATATGTTTCAAGTCATGAGTTGCTATTGAAACAGTTAACTGTAGATTAAAACCACCAGAATGTTTATATATTATAACAGATAATTATAAAGTTTTTTATTTGAGTTTATAATACTTGTCTAACAATTTTTGCAGTAAACGGGAAAGCAACACGGTAAATTGTCCTCTAAATTTATCGCTAATGCTAACCCAGTATGAGATTATAGCAGATCAGTATGGTATAGGTGAGCAGATCCGTATAGTATAGGCCAAATTTTTAAATCTATACCATACCAATCAGCTATAATTCCTAACCCTAACCCTAACCCTAACGCTAATATATATTACACCAGATCAGTATAGTATAGATTTAAAAATTCGGCCTATACTATACGGATCTGCTCACCTATACCATACTGATCTGTGAAATACCTTCCAGGATCGCCATCAAAAATTCACTACCACGTGATCAGTACCAAAATTCTTTCAAGTTCGTTTATGTTAGGTTTGGGTTAGGGCGAGTGCTTGGTTAAGGTTTGGGTTTAGGTTATTATACTATAAAATCGCTCAAGGAAAACTTTTTTTAGTTAAAAACAGTGGTTTCTTATGCAAACTTTTGAGAAATAAGCTTTTTTTGACAAAAAAAACGTTTTGAGACGTTTATTTTGAATTTTTCTGATCGTGTTATGTTACACCAAATTATGAGCCAATAATCACGTGGGGTAGATTGCTATAACTACCTGACCCGAGCATAGGGGATGGGGATGGGGGCACTCAAGAGAGAACCGCACTAGGAGTCTATACACTTTTGCAGTAACGTGACGTAGCGCATGAGAATTAACCAATCGGAGAACGTAAATTTTGATCATCCCGGATCAGTCCGACTTCAAAAAAAACACGTGTACAAGAAGAAAAAAGAGAAAAAAGCAAAAATACTCAAAAACTAGTGTTTAAATCGGCCTTAAAAACCACATAAAAATGTCCGGAACGCAATTTTACAGATATATAGGGACCTTCTAAGGCTATATACACGAACCCTAACCCTAACCTTAACAATAAAGCCAAAAAGTTAATCTGAAGACGCACACCACCTGATTGTCACGTTACTGCAAAAGTGTCTAGACTCCTGGTGGGGCAAATCTTATGTTTTTGATACTCCTGCGCTTACTTTTTTGATGCTTCTGTATGTACCCCAAAATTACGCTTACTTTGTTGATGCAGATCTGCATATATACATGTGACTTGTATTACACAAAGGCCCAGTGCAGCAAATCTTACGTTTTTGATACTCCTGCACTTACTTTTTTGATACTCCTGTATGTACCCAAAATTACACTTACTTTTTTGATGCAGATCTGTATATATACACGTGACTTGTGTTACACAAAGGCCCAGTGCATTGTTTTTGCAAAAATAATTTTTGGTTACACGCTGCTAATGTCCTGTACCGTTACACAGGTCTAAATTTGCCCGGCATTAAGCTTAATGCTGGTGGGCACTATCATGATAATGCCCCGGCAGGGTTAGACATAATTCTGGCCCACCCTAACCCTAAATCTGGAACCCTAAAAACTAATTGTTCGAAGCAACATCCAATCACAGTACATATACTAGATGCATATATCGTGTAACCAGTATACTGTATGTACTGTGATTGGATGTTGCTTCGAACAATTAGTTTTTAGGGTTCCTAGATTTAGGGTTAGGGTGGGCCGGAATTATGTCTAACCCCGCCGGGGCATTATCATGATAGTGCCCACCAGCATTAAGCTTAATGCCGGGTTAGGGTACCACTAGATTTAGGGTTAGGGTGGGCCGGAATTATGTCTAACCCCGCCGGGGGATTATCATGATAGTGCCCACCAGCATTAAGCTTAATGCCGGGCAAAATTAGACTTGTGTAACATTACACGACTTTAGTGGCGTGTAACCAAAAATTATTTTTGCAAAAACAATGCACTGGGGCAAATCTTACGTTTTTGATACTCCTGCACTTACTTTTTTGATACTCCTGTATGTACCCCAAAATTACACTTACTTTTTTGATGCAGATCTGCATATATACACGTGACTTGTGTTACACAAAGGCCCGGTGCATTGTTTTTGCAAAAATAATTTTTGGTTACATGCCACTAATGACGTGTAACATTACACAGGTCTAAATTTGCCCGGTATTAAGCTTAATGCAGGGTTAGAGTACCACTAGATTTAGGGTTAGGGTGGGCCGGAATTATGTCTAACCCCGCCGGGGCATTATCATGATAGTGCTCACCAGCATTAAGCTTAATGCCGGGTTAGAGTACTACTAGATTTAGGGTTAGGGTGGGCCGGAATTATGTCTAACCCATTATCATGATAGTGCCCACCAGCATTAAGCTTAATGCCGGGCAAAATTAGACTTGTGTAACGTTACACGACACTAATGGCGTGTAAGCAAAAAATTATTTTTGCAAAAACAATGCACTGGGCCTTTGTGTAACACAAGTCACGTGTATATATGCAGATCTGTATCAAAAAAGTAAGTGTAGTTTTGGGTACATACAGGAGTATCAAAAAAGTAAGTACAGGAGTATCAAAAACGTAAGATTTGCTGCACTGGGCCTTTGTGTAATACAAGTCACGTGTATATATGCAGATCTGCATCAAAAAAGTAAGCATAATTTTGGGGTACATACAGGAGTATCAAAAAAGTAAGTACAGGAGTATCAAAAACGTAAGATTTGCCCTGGTGGGGCAAGCACGCCCATCAATCATGTGATGTTATACTAGGCATCAATGGGAAAACTACATAAATACACCCGCTACAAACTCTTTCTCTCTCTCAGTTCACAAGCAAATCAAATTCTGAAATTCGCCCCACCCACCTCTCCGCAAATTAATATTGACTGAACATGCTCATAATTCTGCCATTTTAACAGCCGGCTTGCTTCGGCAGGAGGGAAACCACTGGCTGTTACTCACACTAGTAATACTAACAACCAACTACCTGGTCTGTTGCAGCAACCCACGCGCAATTATTTTTGCTAATTTTCGAGGGAATTGCTGTTTCAGTACTTATTATTACTCACACATGTATAAACATAATTCAATAATAAAATTATATCCCGGCTCCTTATTGAGCCATCCCGGCAAACGCATAAGCATGAAAAATTTTTTTCATAATCTTACTGTGTCACATGTTTAAAAGTCTCGAGTTTCCATTAAATGCGGTTGAGTGTAGATTAAATTGAGTTTCAAATATTATGAACCACAGAGATATTTATGTTGTGCCCCAAATGCAAATCTGGCCCAGTTGTCAATTGGGACAGCCCAAATGTCAATAATTACAGCAAAATAAAACACTGGCCTAATCTAACCCTAACCTAACCCTAATATCCGGGCTAAATTAATTTTTAATTTGGCCAGATTGACAACTGGGCCGATTTACATTTGGTGCACGACATTTATATATTATAACAGATGATTATAGAGCTTTTTATTTAGATTTGTAATAATATTTGTCTAGCAATTTTTGCAAGCAACATGGTAAATCGTCCTCTAAATTTACATGTTAATCTTTTACATTGCTATTATAGTATAGGAAAAATGAATGCAATTAATGAAAACTTCGAATCAATTTATACCACAAAATTATTCGATCAAGAAAATGACAAAGTTGAAGATGCATTTTTAGCTTTTTTTGACAATGTTGGAGGATTAGAAATGTCACAATGCCTTAGTAACATTAATAACAGTCATTTTAAAATAAATATGGAAGAAAGTGATGAGTATACCAGCGAAGAGAACCATGATGAAACTGATGAAGAAAATTTAGAAGGAAATAGTACAAGAATGGATGTTGATTTTGAAGAAGGTATAATTATTATTTCATCTAAATTATCTAAAAAAGTAAAATATTATATTAATTTTTTTCTTAACCTTTTGTAAAGAATCTTATAACACTGATTATAAAGCAATTGAAGTTTTAATTGATGAAAGAAAGAAAGACTTTCATCATAATTGTGCTATAATGATCCTAAACCCGATCACACTGAAGACAGAAGCTTGCAATAAACCAAGTACTCGAAGATTATGGAATTTAATTGGGAATTGGGAAATAAATTCAAAATGTTTAGATGGATAATAATTGTGAAAAACTTGGAGTGTGCGATTTTCATTTTAATATGGATCAAAGATCAGATTTTCATCCAACAGGGTTAAAAAATAATGTTGATCTTTCTTCAACAATAATCTCATTTAACAGCTGTCTTTTCTGTAATCAAAACTATCATGTGTATACTAGAGGGATGAATTGTAAGCTCATGCTTGGAGGTTACTTGTTTTATTACCTTGCCTTGCAGTCTATACTTGTAACATATTACATATGCATGAATCTGTAATTTGTGAAAAGTTAGATGGAGAAAAAAGTTATTATCTTCTACATTATGTTTGTCAAGCTTGTATCAACAGTAATGGTAGTCATATTTATATACCACCAGGACAAGGAAAGACAATGTTAGGTTGTGCATTAGATCATAAAAATTAATTGGCAATTGGATTTTAGATGTAGCGGCCTCATCAGAAGGATTAAAACGTAATTTACTTACCAAATTAACAGATTCCTTGACGGTTTATTGTCAAAAGGATCATCAATCATTAAATAATCTTTTATCTCAGAGTTCTAATAATCCTCCTAGTGTCTTTATGATAAACACTTGTTTAAAGCTCGGAAAAGCAGAAAATATATCAAAAAAAGGGTTATCTAAAATAAGTCCAGAGGTGTCTCTACACTTTGGGCAGCATTTAGGAGAGTCAATTCTTCAAGAAAATAAACATATTCAAGAATATAAGAAAATATTAGAGTCACCTCACTCTCTTCTTGAATAGCTACATTTTTTTTTTATGGATTAATTAGTGTACTACTTAAACACCGATTTGATATGACACAAAGGCAATCCAAATCTATCTCTATGCATCAAGATCCTACGACTTTAGTGCGCATTGTTAGTTTTTTAGTATCAATTATTTTAACAATAGCATATAAAGGAAAAAATTTTTGGATAACCTATTTAATGGCAAGTATTTGTAGACGCCCTAATTTTTTAACATCACTACAGGCCATATTACATTCAGCATTTATTGTAGCACATATACAAATCATGAAAGTCGTTTAGAAAGCGAAGAATGAGTATGGCTGAACTGCATAAAAATTTATTATTTGGACCAAGAGTCTGGAATCTAGCTGTTATAAATAACATTGACTTATTCCGGAGTTATTTAAATTTGGAAATATATTTGATATTTCGAGAAAGACTCTTCATGCAACTTTGCGTATGGTGTTTCAATATACAATACCAGTACCTATTTATGGAATTAGTGAGGCTCGTGCAATAATGCTTCCAAATAATAAGCGACCAATATTTGAAACTTCATCCTATGCATTAGAAACCTTAAATATTTTTAGCTATGTATTTAAGGAATTACTTGGTTGCACTTTAACTCCATCTTTTTTATATAAAAATGATTTTGATAACATAAATATACACAAAAAAATTTTAATATTTATTACTAAGGGACACCTTATCAATTCACCTAATATAGTTATATTGGAAGCTGGTGGTGAACCAAATGATGATGAAGGAATTTTTGAATCATGTGAGATGTATAGCAATGAAATAGAACTGACAAAAAATAGAAATTGTGATAATTTCACAGGTCAAATAAAATTGAAGAATATTTAGATATAGCTTCAGATGAACTTATTTTTCGTAGAATATTAGATTATAAGCGAGATATCAATTCTCATACACGTAATTTGCTTGGTTCATGGCATACTAGTAAAAATATGATTAGTGTGATTATTAATATTTTTTTTGGATATGGTATATTCAATTTTGCTGCAGCACTTGGAGTCAAATATTTTAGCAATTTTCAAAAAGTTATAGAATACAAAGCTGCTTCCTTAACTTTAGACCTTATTTGGACTTCAGTAGGAATAGCACTTCATCTATATGCTGCAAAAAAGCAAGTTACGATTGATTTTCTTTTAGATGGTTGGTCAAACAATTATTGCTCAATGTGGGCATTATTTTGGAAGTGGACAGGATATTGGAAAGCACATAAAATAGGAATACGTACTGGCAATTTTGCTTTACAAATGCACGCACTTAAAGCCTTTGCAGCATTATTTACCGTAGCTGGGAAAGTGAATTATACTACTTCTGTGTGCCATTACTTAGCAGAAATAGATAATGACACAATTAGAATCCTTATTAAAATATGCAGCTTCTGTCAATATACGTCACGAAGATTATTATTTTGCATATGATAAAGCTATGAAGATATTTATTAAATATATAAAGCACTCTTTGACTCAGTGTCCATTAGATGATCAAACTTTCAAATTATTCATAATTTAAAATCTGTTCAATCTGAAAATGCACGTATTTAGCTTTTTTTAACAGAATTCCTTGCTTTGTATAAAAACAAGCATACATCAGAAAATATTATTATTTCACACAAAGAAAAAATATGGACAATAGCTTTGGAAATTCTAAACTTATTTGAATTCAAATCAGACGATGCACAAATTATTGCAATTTTCGCCTGAACTAAATTCTAATGGATATACCGTAATCTTTTGTTTACGCTTACGAAAAAGGAAAATTACGTATAGAAGCTCTTTTAAAACAAGAAGTTTATGGTATAGAGCCACGTAATACATGCGGAAGAAGAGCGCGTGAAGTTAATATTTATACATATACTCAGATTTAAGAACTATTTATCACTAAATTTAAAGCTATGTCATCTAAACTTAACCCGACTCCAATCTTTGAATCAGCAAAATGTTCTGTTGACAATAGCATTCCTGATTTATCCTCACAAAATAATCATGACAATGGAGAAGGTAGCTCACGAAAGAGAAAATGTAAGTTCATACAAACTGACAAATTTACCGAGAAAAAGGCCCGGAGAGTTACAAAAGATAATGAAAAAAGTATACTGGATGTTTTTGCTATGAAGTTTTTAACTTCAACACCTATGAATTCTGATATCAATGAAGTTTTATCTCATATTGATTCATCTTGGGATCTTGAAAAAGTGTTGCAATACATAAGAAATGCACGAAAACGATTTAAAGGAAAAAATATAAATAATAACTAGTATATAACCCGTGCCAAGGCACAGGAACAATTTTTTACGTAGTGGTATTAGATCTGGTCAATCAAGTTATTAAATAGTTTTTTATATACAGTCAGCCCTTGCTATAACCACACCTTCAGGTCCTAAAAGATATGTGATTATAGCAAGGGTGTGATTATAAAAAAAAATATTAAATTTATAATGATTAACTATATGCTCAGTTTTCATACATAAAATAAAAAATTTTTGACTTCCAACATTCAATATTAACTAATTGTACCCAAGATATTCTTATCCTAATGTCTAAATCTCTTTGCGGATATGATTAAATACGCATTATTAATATACTCTAATTATTATAATTGCATCCAGGAAGAGATTTAGATGTCAGAATGAGTCATCTCCGGTACGAGCAGATAACCATAAAGTTAATACTTATATGCGAATTATTATGTGAAATAGTCTAAATTATGCAATTTTATGTGCCGCAGCGGTACAGGTCAAATTATGCGCAAATTATGTCGCATCATAATCCTGGACACGCAAAATGCAGAATGCCGTAAAATTCACGGATTGAAGAATATTTTGCAGATAGACGTGGAATTTAGACTAGAATTTGATTTGGACCAATCAATTTGCTTATTTATTTGTAAGTTTTAACGGAAGGATAGATAATCAGTTAACACAAACCACTATCGTGGTATGTTGGGAGGTTTCAGTACAATAACAATTGGTTTTTTTTTGCGCAGAAATAGAAAATTTTTTGTGCAGAAATTCACCGAATTTGAATTTTTTTTTTTTGTTTTATTATTGCAGAATCAGGAATTAGGAGCAAATAACCGCAAAAATCTGGGTTTAGTTGCTGCAGAAAATTATCGAGATCACATGAAAGTCACGAGTTTTCATTGAATGCGGTTAAGTGTAGATTAAAGTTTGAATTTCAAATATTATGAGCCACAGAGATATTTATATATTATAACAGATGATTATAAAGCTTTTTATTTAGGTTTTCAATAATATTTGCCTAGCAATCTTTGCAATAAACCGGGAAGAAACATGGTAAATCGTCCTCTAAATTTACCGTTAATCTTACCTGAGATCACATGAAAGTCACAAATGCGGTTAAGCGTAGATTAAAGTTTGAATCTCAAATATTATGGGTCACAGAGATATTTATATATTATAGCAGTTGATTATAAAGTTTTTTTTATTTATGTTTGCAATAATATTTGTCTAGCAATAAACCAGGAAGCAACATGGTAAATCATCCTTACCGTTAATCTTACCTGAGATCACACAAGTCACGGTTAATTATGGATTAAAGTTTGAATTTCAAATTTAATGGACCACCAAAATGTTTATATATTATAACAGATGATTATAAAGCTTTTTATTTAGGTTTACAATAACACTTATCTAACAATTTTTGCAGTAAACTGGTAAATTGTCCCTAAATTTACCGCTGATGCTAAATCTTACTGTGAAGTCACGAGAGGTCCGAACCGGATGCAATTTCTTCACCCAGGCCCGTGTAAATTGAAATCAGGTGACTCGGATGAAAACGGGTTTTATATATGTTAGCGTCATTTATTGATTCCTGTCAGTTCGGAATCATTTTTGAATCAACGAATGATTTTCACTTATTGAAAATGAAAATAAAAAACAAATATTTACTATTTACAGTTTATTCTTTCGTTTAGAATAATAATTACAATACTATAAATTCGTGAATCTCTTAAACAAATACTAGAAATTTGACAAGTCACTGGTTTAAAGTTAAAAATCAGTAATTTATCTGTAAGATTGTAGAGATAAAGCCAAACTAAATGAAATCATGTACTCAAACTTTGTGAATTTGCAAAATATCCATATCTAATATCAATAAGGTGAAACAACAAAATAATTGCCCTGTGAAGGTATTTGTTTTGTTAAGGCAAATGGTAATAAGTCATATACTCTCAGTCAATCTTCAAAGTTTCGAGTCAAATAGCAATAATGTGGGCTTTGCTATTAAATGAAGCGACATGATTTAATATACAAAACGAATTACTGAGTTATTTAACACACCAACCGGATCACTGATTTGAAACCCGGGTCAAATCGGGTCACCCGTTTGACACGGGTGACCCGGTTTACTATAACCCAGTTCGGAACTCTAGTAGGGGGTAAAAAATTTTGGACTACCCCATCAAAATTTCAAAATTCATTCCACGTGATTATTGAACTCATAATTTGGTGTAACATAACATGATCATGAAAATTCAAAAAAAGCTATCGTAGAAACCACTTTTTTGAACTAACAAAAAGTTTTCCTTGGACGATTTTACTATATAATAACCTAAACCCCAAACCCTAAACATTTTGATGGCGATACTGGGGTAGTCAAAATTTTGTGGGAGAACTACCACTAATGACATATTACTTGGGGGAGGGAGCGATCTCATGTGATTAAAAAATAATTTGCGTAACATAGGTATACACTATGGAAGGTCATGGAAATTCTGCATGCAACGACAGATTTTTCTCTTTATTTTATTCGAACCACAGTCATAACTTTACAAGATGTCAATACTGGGAGAGATATTTTAGGTACTAATTATGTTTCGTTTCGATAGCTCATTTAAATTATTTGGAAGAGACTGATCCCAGCCTTTGGTCATACGTTGATTTTTTGAAACTAAATCGTACCCTTATCATCAACTCAACACCCTTCAAAGATCAGTGGAATACTCTGCAGGAAAAGAGCTATTAGACTTAACGTCAGGGAAGCTTTTGAGAGTAAGGTAATTTCATTCCAGTAATTTCATTCTAGTTTAATTGCGGTAAGGGAACTCTTTGACACGTGTCTATTTGTCTTGGAGTATCATGAGTCTTCCTGGCCCTAGTGATGGTATGGAAAACTCCTTGTCACGTGTTACTTGTCTTGGAGCATCATGAGTCTTCCTGGTTCCTACCATTGCGTTCTGCTCTGTAGTGTTTTCGGTTCGGTTTATTAAGGTGTTGAAACGACTAATTGTATACTCTAAATTATCTACTCTATTTAATAAGGTGAACCTGGTAGAGATGTGATCCGTTATCCGTTTTCATCCGTTTTTATATTAAAATCCACGCATATCCGCGGATTTTAATATGAAAACGGATGGAAACGGATAACGGATCACATCTCTAGAACCTGGAGCGTGCCAAATCCAACCTGTACTCCTTTTGGCAAGAAGTGATCATTGAACGACTACGGGTAAGACCAAAGAAAATATCGGAATTTTTAATTTTATTAATGCATTCATTCCTGAAAAGAATCTCTATAACTATCATACTATATTAGCTCCAAGTTCAGATCACTTACGAGAAGGAAACCCTTCTTACGTTTGATGAATCAGGTAAATTCTTTGGAATGCAACTGCGCTTACCATACAATAAGGAGGCAACCTCTTCGGATGATAAACGTGGTTTAGATTCAGATTTAATTTTCCCTGTGGGGGCAAAGAAGGTTAGCATTGAATATACTTGTAAATAATTCCGCAAAAATTTCTTCTCACCTTTTTTTATATTTGTATGTGCACAGATCAAATCCGGTAAAGGAGATGTGAATGTTGAGGAAGCTAACAGCGACGATGCTATAAAAATGACTCAACTGTGTATCAACAATTTACGAATAAATATCAAAAAATTCCAAAAGAAGATAAATGGACGGAAAAATTGTTGAAGATGCATTTACGTGTTTGGAATGAAATGCTCACACGAACAGTAAGCATTTACTCGTTGCTTTATGTATTTTTAATGTTTATTGTTTTTACTTTATGAAAGTCTCTGTCATTCTTTTTAATCGACCCGAACGACAAGAACTATATACAGCAAGGCATCTTCACACGTAAGGAATTTAGAAAATTTTAGCAAGAAAGAATTACCATTAATGCCGGATGATCTTCTTAATAGTTTCCGAAACGTTAGTATTTTTTCATAATGTTCTTCACATTGTATAACTTACTCAGACAATGTATCAAATAGTCCAATACTTCTGACCTGCGAAAATTGATCTTTCGCTCTGATTTACGTGATCAACCATTCGATCGATCAAAAAATTTCGATTATGACTAGATACGCAATACTATATATAATCTGTAAGTATAACTTTGATCGGGTCATACTTAGAGATGGGCAAATCGCGGTTTTTTCAAAAATCCCGCGCGGGATCAGATTACAAATTTCAGAACTTCTTAATTTTTGTCTAATAAAAAAAAACCCCTTGCAGAATTTATTATTAAAAATTAATTTTCTTGTTCAAATTAGTTATTTCTTATTCAAATTAGTTATTCTAAATAAAAACTCTTACATGAATTTTTGCTTATCAGTTATATATAAAATGGGTAAATTTACATAAAGAATATTCTTATAATATTTAAGCATACTAGATATGTTAATGCAGGCCAGATAATATGGTAATGCCGGCCGGAGAGTTTGGGTTTAGTTACTGCAGAAAATCATAGTCCCAAAGTCACGAATGTAGATTAAAGTTTGAATCTCAATATTTATGAACCACAGAGATATTTATATATTATAGTAGATGATTATAAAGCTTTTCTTTAGGTTTGCAATATTATTTGTCTAGCAATAAACCAGGAAGCAACATGGTAATCATCCTTTAAAACTTACCGTTAAATCTTACCCAGAGTTGCTACTGAAACGGTTAATTGTAGATTAAAGGTTGAATTTCATCACAAAATGTTTATGTATTATAACAGATGACTATAAAGCTTTTTATTTAGGTTTGCAATAATATTTGTCTAACAATTTTTGCAGTAAACCGGGAAGCAACACGGTAAATTGTCCTCTAAATTTACCGCTAATGCGAGGGTGACATGCGGCAAATGCAAGTTTTAGCTTAAAATACGCAGCATATTATGCGCTACTGTGTGCAAAAAACATTTTCTATAAATATATTATTTGTGATTTAAAAACGGCGCGAATACTCAGATATCTATCTTGTATATTAATATACATTATATGTGTACACAGACCGCTTAAACTTGAACAAAGAAAATTATTTAAAGTGCCGTGATTGGTTATTTGTCCTATCTATATAGAGTTTGGAACCGGTTTTATTTTTCATATGCTAAACCGATTAAACCGGTTTTAACTAGTGAAAAATACATCGTGACTTCATGTGTCAATCGTTAAGTGACTTAACGATAAATGTGTCAATCGTTAACTATCTAATCATAGAAACGATTCATGCGTCAATCGTTAAGTGACTTAACGATCTAATCATAGAAATTATTCGTGCATCAATCTATTCATAGACGATTCGTGCGTCAATCGTTAAGTCACTTAACGATCTATTCATAAAAACGATTCATGTGTCAATCGATAAGTCGCTTAACGATCTATTCATAGAAACGATTCAATGTCAATCTTTAAGTCGCTTAACGATCTATTCATTATAGATGCAGACTTATTTACTACTTATTTACGCCACTAGTTACGTCTCATTATGCTTTATTTTATAAACCGATTTTTTATACCGGTATAGGACGTAACTAAGTGATGTCATGAGTCTGCATCTATACTATTCATAGAAACGATTCATGAATCTACTTAGATATCGGATGAATCTATCTAGATAGCTCTAGTCTTAAGGTGCTGGTGAAATTGGTGGAATTGGTGAATTGCTGAAAGATATAGTAATAAAATGGTGAAGCGGATAGCATTTATTAATGATATATATTATTAGTGTTGGTAAATTAGTGGTCAACTATAAATTTGCTGGTCATTGGCCGGTCTAACTGGTTGGTCAAATTGGTCAAATGGTCTGGCTATATAAATCAAACAAACCAATCAGACCAAATTTGATTAGGTCTGTTTATTCATGTAACCAGACCATTTGACCAATTTGACCAATATCATGGTCTGGTTAGCCCAACACTGATATAGATGTATTTTTAATTAATATTAATACACATTAACTATTTATATCAATGTTATTGAGAGAATGCTTTAAAATAAAATTTTGGTTTATCTCTATTTTTTTTTTATATGTCTTAGCTCAGATCAAAAGAAAGATTTTCACAGTTTATTTGCATATTAACTAAAAAATAACAATTTCCAATTATCATATTACAGAGAGGTAGATAGTAAAGCAGTACAGTACGGTAGCATGGATTAGTATGTATGGATGAAATTTAAGCGATATTTTAATAGTACATACATAATCACTGATTAATACAAAATAAGATTTCTCCTCGTATTACAATTTTAGAATAATTCTCTCCTAAAAGTGTCAAATAAAACTTTAACAATCGACGAGTCAGAAGCACACAACTACTAAATCTTTACTATGTTAGAATACATCTTAAAATGGTATGTGCAAACTTTGAATTTAGAATTGATGATAGAATAGACAAATAATTTTTTTTTCTCATAAAAAAAAACGCGACTTTATTAACACAACCAACAATTGATACAGATGAATGATAAAAAACAGTCAATGCAAGCAAAAAAAGAAAAACAACACAAGCGTTATAAAACGTTGAGATGAATAAACACAGATTCTGACTACCAATAATAAAGAGAAAGAAGTATTGCAACACATCACGAATAATATCATTATAAATTCAGAATACTAGCAAGCAAATCGATCTCAATTTGAAGGCTTCTTTCAAAAATTCAGGTGTAATAGTATTTTATTATGTAATAAAGTTGCACGTTCGGTATGCGACAATTTTCAATTTTAAAAAATATCCAATTTTGTTTATATCTTCGCCTAGCAGTTACAATTTTAAAGTATCAGATTTATGATAATTTGTTTTCGTCAAATAAATTTTAGAAAAATCGACGTTAGTTTTTGCTTTTATAAAAATATTCGTACGGGTATATTGAAAATCACATGATTTTCATTTATCCTTGTGCGAATAAACTTCCAAAAAAAGCACGGGTTTGTCACCCGTACGATAAAAAGCTTTATAATCATCTATTATAATATATAAAAATCTCTGTGGTTCATAATATTTGAAACCGCATTTAAAGATTAGCACTAGCGGTACGGTTTACTGTTAGACAAGTATTATTGTAAACCAAAATAAAAAGCTTTATAGTCATCTGTTATAATATATAAACATTTTGGTGGTTCATTAAATTTGAAATTCAAACTTTAATCTACAATTAACCGCAATTCGTGACTTGAAACATGTGATCTCGGGTAGTAAATTTTAGAGGATAACCATATTGCTTTCTGGTTTGTTGCTAGATAAATTATTACAAACCCAAAATAAAAAGCTTTATAATCATCTGTTATAATATATAAAGATCTCTGTGGTTCATAATATTTGAGATTCAAACGTTAATCTACACTTAACCGCATTCGTGACTCACGATCATAAATTTAGAGGACGATTTACCATGTTGCTTCCTAGTTTACTGTAAAAATTGTTAAACAAATATACTGAAACTAAGTAAAAAACTTTATAATCCTCTATTATAATATATAAATATCTCTGTGGTTCATAATATTTGAAACCCAATTTAATCTACACTTAACTGCATTCAATGGAAACTCGTGACTTTTAAATCTACAGTTAACTGTTTCAATAGCAACTCATGACTTGAAACATATGATCTCGGGTAAGATTAATAGTAAGTTAGCAATCGTATAATTCGCATCCATAGCATAATTTGATCTTGATGGCACACAAAACTTACTCTATTGCATCGCATAATTTTGGACACCCTAGATTAACGGTAATTCAGAGGACGATTTACCATGTTCTACCCGGTTTATTGCAAAATTGCTAGACAAATATTATTACCAACCTATAAAAAGCTTTATGATCATCTATTATAATATATAAATATCTCTGTAGTTCATAATATTTGAAATTCAAACTTTAATCTACACTTAACCGCATTTAATTTGGAAAATCGTGACTTTCAAACATGTGATCTTGGTAAGATGGTAAAATTAGAGGCAATTTACCGTGTTGCTTCCCAGTTTACTGTAAAAATTGTTAGACAAGTATTATTAAAAATCTAAAAAAAAGCTTTATAAACATCTGTTATAACATATAAACATTTTGGCGATTCATTAAATTTGAAATTCAAACTTTAATCCGCATTCAGTGGAAACTCGTGGCTTGAAACATGTGATCTCGAGTAAGAATGGTAAGTTTTAGGATAATTTATGTTGCTAACAAATATTATTGCAAATATAAAATAAATAGCTTTTATAATCAAATATCTCTGTAGTTCATAATATTTGAGATTCAAACTTTAATCTACACTTAACCGCATTCGTGACTTTCCCCATATAATCTGGGTAAGATTAACGGTAAATTTAGAGGACGATTTACCATGTTGCTTGCAAAAATTGCTAGACAAATATTATTACAAATCTAAATAAAAAGCTCTATAATCATCTGTTATGATATATAAATATCTCTGTGGTTCATAATATTTGAAACTCAATTTAATCTACACTTAACTGCATTCAATGGAAACTCGTGACTTTTAATCATCTGTTATAATATATAAATATCTCCGTGGTTCATAATATTTGAAACTCAATTTAATCTACACTTAACCGCATTCAATGGAAACTCATGACTTTTAAACATGTGATCACGGTAAGATTAGTATTAGCGGTAAATTTAGAGGACAATTTACCGTGTTGCTTCCCCGTTTACTGCAAAAATTATTAGACAAGTATTATAAACCCAAATAAAAAACTTTATAATTATCTGTTATAATATATAAACATTCTGGTGGTTCATTAAAATTGAAATTCAAACTTTAATCTACAGTTAACCGTTTCAATAGCAACTCATGCTTGAAACCTATGATCTCAGGTAAGATTAACGGTAAGTTAACAATCGTATAATTCGCATCCATAGCATAATTTGACCTTGATGGCGTGCATAATTTACTCTATCGCATCGCATAATTTTGGACACCCTAGATTAACGGTAATTCAGAGGACAATTTACCATGTTGTTACCCGGTTCATTGCAAAATTGCTAGACAAATATTACTGCCAACCTATAAAAAGCTTTATGATTATTTGTTATCCCTTAGATTGTAACACAGGCAAATTTGCTTGCGTATTTTAAAATTTTTAATAAAATTTTAAATATTGATTTTAGCCATATCTTTTCTAAGTAAAAAATATTCTTTAAGTTTTGTTTTAGTAACTTTGTTATAAAATTTTTTTAAAATCATTAGAAAACTTTAATATAATAAATGTTTAAAGTTCTTGTATTGGCATTTTTACTATTAAAATTTTT
>QKWP01000838.1:0-10119 GCA_003550325.1 Gigaspora rosea
TTTAAAGACACAGAATTTCCCTTAGTCAAACTAGACCAAGACACCCCACTTCTCTTATATTTATTATACATCTTGTACTGGGATTTCTTAGGAACAGAAACCTAAGGATAGCCCTATCTTAGATTATTAATAAAGAAACTATTTATCTGAATAACACCAAGTTTATTATCAAGTAATAGTAAAATTGATAATTCCTCATTGAATACTCTCACGAACTGCCCTTAGAGAAGAGTATAATTTCTTACAGACTAAGGAATTATATCTACCTCTTGGATACCGCTATAAACTGATAAAGGATCCCTGTAGCCGTGTCATTGTTATAGTAAGGAGTTAAAGAAGGCCTCCCTACTGTAACAATAGTGAAACAAAATTTTTTATGTTTATTCAATATAAAACTATAACCATATCTAAATTACTTTTATCATTATAGCTTGTACCATATTCTATTATGAATAAGCACCTCCTTTTTTAAAATTTTAAACTCAACGATCTTGCCAACTATTTAATCAAAACTTAAAAAAAATTTATTTACAGTATTTAAAATTATAAATCTATAAAATTTAAATAAATAAATTTTATTAAATTTAATTAAATAATTGTTAAAATCGTTGAGTTTAAAATTTCAAAAAATGGAGTGCTTATTCATATTAGGATGCGGTAAATACAGTAGACCAGAATTTTTTATAATAAATCACTATAGAAATTATGTTTATTTCAATACAAAACTAATATAACTATATCTAAATTACTTGTATCACCATATTAGATAGTAAGAATAAAAAAAAACTCTTTCCTGTATATCTGAAGATCTTAAATAAACAAATATAGGAAAGAGAAATAAAAAAGTTTGCAAATACGTTTGGGCATAGTGGACTAAATAACTAACTGTCGACCGTTTTCATTAAGAAATAAAACAACGTAAACATAAAACGTAGTTGGAAGAAAGCTTTTAACCAAGAACTCATTAACAAAAAATCGGTGTTGCTGACTATGTCAGCAACAAGCAACTCAAATACGTACAGACTGCTAGAGGCTACGGAAGATGCAATAGAATCTGCAGAGATGCAGATAGATGTCACTAAAATAGAACACAAGCGTATCAAACCCTTGCCAGTAGAGACCTCACTGGTTTCTACTATAACAAATACGTTGCTGGATGAACAAGCTGAAAAAACAGAAAGTGGCGAAACACCATTGACCACAAGCTCGCTGATGATGACATTATCCCATGTGATCACTAAGACAAAGGAACCGGAAAATGAGGCTTCTACTATAACAGGCATAAAATTTTTCCCAAACAATCCTTATATAGATAACATGCACGAAAATTCCCATGGAAAACAAACATACATGGCAGGCATGGAATTAGAGGATCAACAAATCTTAGAAGGTAACAAAAATGTAGATGATCAACACTCGCTTCAATAGATCTTAGAGAAATAGTCACAGAAGATATAAGTGCAGAGATAGATAAGATGGAAACAGAATCGACTAGCACAATTGAGAAAGATAAAGAGCCCAATTCTACCCCTACCTACAGCACGGTACTTAAAACTGGTGACACCAGAAAAAGGAAGCCTAAAATACAAGATAATACATGGAAAATCATTACGCAAAATAGAATCAGGAAGAAACTAAAAGAAAATCGTACCTGTGGGTTAAACACAGAGACATGGACAATAGATGAGATAACCGAGGCATTTAAAAGCGAAACGAAGTTAGCGGTACTAATAATAGATAAATGTCACGCCATACCCTCAGCTAATAAATTACCTGAAGCGATATATAAAAAATTTGAAAATAAGAATATGGCCTTCTTCAAATCATTTATTAGACAGAAAGAATTGCGTCCCCAACATCAACAAGACTTCTTGCTACTTTTCGAGAAAGCATTGACAAAATATAAGGCTCAACATGAGGTTACAAGAACAAACAAACATAATAGAGACGAAATTTTTGCAGGCCTCAGGATCAAATTAGCTATAGATTATTTCAAGAGTATAGACCTACTAGATGACGATGAGCATGAAGCTACAAAGAAATTATTCTATCTTAGCGGGTACGCTAAAATAGACATAAAACCCTCCTTTGAAAGGGTGCGTAGAATGGTAAGAGAGACTAGACAAGATATGCTAAATAAACTCCCAGAAACAGCAGAATCAATACTAGCAGAAATTACATAGCTACTTCCATTCGAGCTCCTAATACAAGATAGAAGACAAACAGGCCGCATAGTAGTAGCACTACATCAAGCATTTAGGTTTACTCGATTCCCTGATTCGTACTTCGCGAATCAACTAAATGTATTACCGGAATCCCAGAAGAGTTGTTGGAGCAATTCAGACGACTATTTTCAATAACAGACAGAGGAGATCTAAGAGACATCCCGGCGTACTGTTCGATGCTAAGACAATTCTATACCTTTGATAAGACATACTTTAATGTCCCCCAAAAAATCCGCAATTACCATCTGCCCCACAGGAACTAAAGGAACAACTGCATAACCTTTTTTTGTGTAAACCTGTAGACGCGGAAGCATTTAAAACTTATATAAATCTGCTCAGAGAACACTACTCATTTACAAAGGTGCCAAAAACGTTTTTTGTAGAAAAGTAGTGCCTCCCTTACAACCCAAAAGAGCTTAACCTAAAAGGAAAATATACATTTCCGATAACAGAATCTGGGGATCTTGCTGTATTCATAGATGAAGTGTGGAAAAATTATCGCATACCAATCTCACTTCCGAAACAATATTCTGATCTAAACTTCATGAACAAACCGGATCTACCAGACACACCAGAACGAATCACAGAAATGGATTTCCAGGTGCCCATAACCACCACGGAGGCATTGGTAGAAGTGGCGAGAGAACTTAGAAAAATTTATTTCTTCAGACAAATTCCATCTGAATGGATCAAAATATCTAAGATCATACCTAATCCACATGAAACCTTGAACGGGACTAAGCTTCAGTTACCTAAGACCATAGAAGATCTCAAAGAAATTATTGATCGCTATCCTCTCTATCAGCAGATAACTCTACCAATTATTAAATACGATAACATTACTGAGACAACTGAAGTACTGAGAACATACTTCAATTTCGAAGATTTACCCTCATACATGTTTCAACTCCCTAATTTACCAAAGTATGAGTGGCAAATCTTCAATAATGATGATAACATCTAATAAAGAGGTACAAGAGCATTCCTCCCACTCGGAGGAGCCAGTGGTACAACAGACTAATAAAGATAAAATGCCACTACCATTCCTGTTTCATAATATACAAAAAATAAAAATAGCAAATCATAATGTCCAAGGGCTAAATGTGGGAGTAAAATTACAACAATAGTTAGAATTCTGCGCAAACGCCCAAATCCACATAATCGCAATGACTGAAACTAAACTCCTACAATTGACACATTCAGAACTGATACTAGTTAATCCATTATATAAGATCTACATAGCCAACTGTGACAAAGAGACAGCCCATATCCGAGAAGCAAGTATAGGAGTAGCCATAGCATTACACCCAGCACTACAACCTTACATATTCAATATAGAAACATGCCCGGGCATGGCACTAATGATAGAATTTCACTTCCCGAGTAATAATAAAATGAGAATAATAGTAGTCTATATCTCATCCGTAGTCATTATACAATCAGAAGCAGCGAAGAAAACGATAGAAGGATGGATTACTTCAGGCATGAAGAAGCATTTAAATGTACTAGTCATGGGAGACTTTAACGAGAATATAAATAGGAAAACAATTCCTAAAACCCATATCTTACGACAATTGAATGACGGTGGCCTCACAAGCCTGATAAATTTTCATAATATAAAAGAGCCAGCCTGGATACGTAGAGATAGCTCTAGCCAAATCGACGATATTTGGGCAAGTTATTCGGTGCTGCTAAATCTAGCAGAACCCAGTTAATAGACGCAGAAGAATCAACAAAAAGTGATTACAAAATAATAATCACAGAAATAACCATGGAAGAACCCGTGAGAAGAATAAGGCGGAAAAAGGTAAGAAAAAAGACATTTCTATATGATAGAATAGATGATGAAAATGGAAAGAATTTGCAGCCATGATTAGTAAGAAAATGGGAAACAACTAGGCCTCTGCATGGCCCGGGTAGGGCCGGGTAATAGAAATACCCTAGCCCTACCTGTTTGTGTAAGGGCTTGACTTCCAAGCCCCTACCCTTACCCTAGGGCTTAGAACTCAATGCCCTAGCCCGGCTCTCAAAGCCTATGGGTACCCATGGGCTTAATAAAGTAATAGATGCTTTGATACGAATAAAATAAAATTAACTAGTAAATATATATGAAGTTGAATACTTATTTAAAATACTTAGATTAATAAATGCTCTTTAAATGAAATACCAAATTAACACGGCTAATGAGAACTAAATATTAAATATTCGTGAACTCGAATACCTGATTTTAAATGTTTAGGATAATGTTTTTTATACTCTGCATATTGATAAGGGTCAACAGATAGAAAAGAAGAATAGCACTGGTCAAGGGTTATACGCCACGTGCTACAACCTTGACCAAAAATCAATCGTAATCAACAAAGCATGGGTCGAAATCAGAGCTCAATCAACATCAAATTACATACATTCTTTATCTCACGTACTTCTTAGGTATTAGGTATGGATCGACATTAACATACATTAGCCAATTATATGAGCTGATATTCATGTGAAATATGTATAACGGGTACCCGCAGTACTACCCTCACCCTGCCCGTCTGTGTAAGGGCCCGTGTCTCAAGCCCTTACCCTTATCCTAAGGCTTGGAATTCAATATCCTAAATACCCTAGCCTGGCCCTTTGTGATCCTACCCATGGGTAGCCCAGGCCCGTGCAGAGACCTAGAAACAACTACTGGCATAATATGAGCATCACCAACGAAGAGTCATTAAACAAGTACTAGATATCAATACATGACACAATAAAAGCGGCAGCCAATAAACATATCCCATACGCATACTCTACGCCAAAGACCTTTCATGCATACACATTTAAGGCAACTCAGTTACATAGGGCGCTAGCCCAGTGCAATAAGGTTACAAGTAATATTACGAAGCTTCAGATACCGTTGAATGAAGCGAAACAAGCAAATACAATAAATAAAGCGATTGATAAGATAAGAAAGTTAGTGGAGATAGAGATAGAGGCCTTTACTGGAGAAATGTTTACAACTGCAAACTATAAAACAACAGTACAGAAATGGAAAACAGTTCAATGTACGATCTACAACGCAAGAAAAATCAAAAATCAAAAAGAAAAAGCAGAAACTGTTAAAGGATATATAAATAGGAGATACAAGAACCTTAGAAAAAACACCACCAAGATGATAGACAGTATACTGGGAAGGCATACGGACGCGGTAATCTTTGACAACATGAACAATGGTAAATCGATAATCACAGAACCTAAAGAGATAAAAAAGGCAACAAAAAATCACTTCTACAGATAGACAAAATTAAATCCAATGGATAAAGAGAAATTCGAAGAGGAATGGAAACAAGATTATGCACCGCTAGAAGATATAAGTACGAGGGATTACAAAGCATTAGAAGCTGAAATCAGTCTAGATGAAGTCATAGAAACGATAAAAGCAGCTCCATTACATAAAGCAACTGGCCAAACAATGATCTCGAACGAAATACTAAAAAAGCTTCCAACCAAAGGATACGAAGTAATAACAAAGGGTCTTAATGCGTGTATGGAACAAAAAACAATACCAACAATATGAAAAAAAGACTTAATATGGCCCATATCAAAACAACCAAAATACAATAACAACCTGAACCAAACTAGACCCATAACCCTTTTAGAGCACCTTCGGAAAATATTAACCAAAATAATAACTAATAGATTGAATAATATCTACTAAAAATAGAAATGCTCTTCCTAGCAAACAATATAGCCCTCCCCAATACCTCGACGGCCCAGCCGATACAACAAATCAGTCATATACAAGAGGATTCCCATTTATCCAAAAAGAAATTGTGGATCATATTCCAAGACATGTCAAAGCCTATGATACTGTCCACATACTACTACTAGAGCTAGCATTACGAAGGATCAAGGTTCCAGAAACCATGATCGAATTAATTATAAACATCTTCTGTGGAAGAACCAACAGAGTAATAACAACTCTAAGAAAAACAGAGAAATATGATGTATGCGAAGGGATAGACCAAGGAGAAACCTTATCACCAATACTCTGGCGAATCTACTACGATCCTTTAATAGCAAAGGTTTCAAAAGAACATGAAGAGTACACGATGTCAACAACTATACCGTCAAACCTAACAATAAAGCATAAGACTTCGTTACTTGCTTTCATGGATGACACAGCCTGGATAGCAACATCTAGATACCAATTAGAACAAATACTGTCAACAGCAATATCATTCTTTAACATGGCAAAATTAAGGTCAATCTGAATAAATCAGTATTGTTTCATAATGAGTCTGAGGACATACAACCGCTAAAATTCCAGAATACTAAGATCTATAATGCAGAGGAGAATGAACCAGTAAGGTATTTGGGAGTATGGCTAATAAAAAGAAGAAAACATAAATGTATACACGAAAAGATTATACATGAGGCACAGTTGAGTTTAAAAAGATTAAGGAAAGCGAACATAACTGCAAAACAAGCAGTATACGTGATAAATATGGTATTAATGACTAAACTAGCATATAGAATCCAGAACACGGCCCTACCACCTAGTAAAAGAGAAAAACTCGATGCACAACTTGCTACACTTGTAAAACACAAAGCAACCTTTGCGAAAAGTATACCTTCATCAACCTTATACCACACTCATTTGTATAGCCTCCATAGCTGTACACAGATACAAGTAGCACAACATGTTAGCTCGATTAATAATCAGCTAAATTCAAGAAATTTCGACCTACAGACATTCAAAATTCATATCCAACAACTTCAGAACGCGGCAAACACCAACATATCGATATTAAAAGAATTACCAGTTTTCCCACAAATAGAAGCATCATCCACGTCTGCAATAATGCTAAAGGAAATGCACGAAAAAGGTATCCAAATATCACGAAACATTAATACTTGGCCAATCCCGGACCAAGGAGAAGGTACATCTCTAAACACAATACTATACACTCTGAAAAGTGCTGAGACAATAAAAAATCAACTAAACACCCACAATATCAAGTACATAGAACAATTTCTTAACATAGATGCAACAAAGCTAGCTGCGTGGAAAGGTTTACACCATAATATACAAAAGATTCCCTGAGGCAGGCAACCTAGATGGTTCACCCAAATAGGGGAACAAATACATAATTCCAACTCACCGGCAACAAAATTATTATCGCCAAACACGTATATATGGGAAAAATGTCAAAATACCACAACAAAATGTGTTATAACACATGATGAAGTGATAGGAAGGATAACAAGCATGGATAATACTTCTATCACCTTAAGACATTTTATATTCAGTGAGGATATTGGGGAAGCATTAGTACCATGCACTGAATGCAACTTAAGCCAGCTCAACCGCAATTGGAAATATTGCCATATAACCAGACCAATTGTTAATTGCTTACCCATACAAGTGGATAGCAAAAAGAGATGGCATGCAGATCCTGAAAATTTCAGACAATATAAACCGGAAAAATACAGGCCGAAAATAGAGTTGAACATTCCAGGAAAACACCTAATTATGGAAAAATTCTGTAAAGCACTTGGCTCATACTATGGAAATGTGTGAGAAACATACCACTCGTTCAAAAGACATTCCCTTGAAATCAAAATAGGCTACAAAAATATGATTATAGAGGGCAAGAGAACCCCTAGCTGCATGATAGAAATAGCGCAATATAATATTAAATGGAGTTTAGTTAATGGGAACTGGCTGTCTAAAAAGAAAATAGTACTGACGGCATTAATAATTCTATGGACAATGATGCCAATGGGAATAGAGATGAGTATCACAACCAACATACTAGAGGTCGAGGAAATGGTCAATAGCACTGAAAGAATACAACCCCATAGAATCGATACATTAATAAGAAAGGACTACGGAGCCTATTACACAAGTCTCTATACTATAATGAAAGTAAAAGAAAACAGAGCTACAATAAAAAAAAAGAATGGACGGGTACACATGACAATGAAGGCATAAATATGGTAGTAGAATTCGACCCAACGGAGATCGTGCACCACAAGTTCATCCTACAATTTAATGACCTAACCACAACATATACACCTTGAAAACTCATAAGAATACTAGATAAAGTATCTAAGATCAACAACTGGGGGATGCAGAACCGTATTAGAAAATGGAACCAAGCCGGCAACAAAATTAATTAGAAACTCACATATGCGCATATCAACTACCACAGTAGGCCATTGGCCAGGCATACTGATCCCAAAGATTCGCAATTAAAAATATTCAAAGTGAAAATACTAACTAATGAACTCCCCACCATCACTAATCTACAAATAAAGTACCCAACCAAATATACTGAAAGACTCTGTCCGTTATGTAGACAAACAGACGACGATTCAATCCACTGGTTATCATGCGCAAAGAACACCACTAAAGTAAACCAAAGCATCGAAGCGGTATTCGAAAAGTTAGCGAACAAGATAGATATTGACAATACAAAGGTCATAGAATACATAAGAAGATTCGAGGAAATATATTTGACAGGGAAGTTATCACTAATGGTAATCACAGATGAACTGTTAGCACCACTAGCAAGAAGAAATGAAGCAATTAAAAATACGCCCACAGTCCACCATAAAGTAATTAAGAAGTTACATAAAGATATTTGGATACCAAACCGAGCGGCAATACATAACCTAGAATACAGCTACCCAGAAAACAGGACGCCAATCAACGTAAAAGAGAAAAAGGTCCTAAGCCAGAAAAAGAATTAAATTACCAAAAATAGTTAATCAACTTCATAAAATTTAATACGTCCCCAAACATCATAATAGATTCATAGATCAGAGGTCTCGACCGATCTGGCAAAGATTTAGATCTAGAGTAAATTAGCTTTATCCTTTCTTCCCATAGTTTGAATTTGTAATCTTACTGTTGTAATAATTATATTTTCATTAATAAACGGAACCGAGAAAAGACCTCTCTTTAAAAAAAAAAAAAAAAAATTAGATAGTAAGAATTTTTTGCAGTAAATCACTATAGAAAACATGTTCATTCTATACAAAACTAATATAACTATATCTAAATCACTTCTATTACTATAGCTCATAATTTTTTATAGTAATTACTATAGAAATCTTGTTTATTCCAATACAAAACTAAACCTAACTATAGTTAGTAATTTTTTATAGTAAATTACTATAGAAATTATATTCATTTTAATACAAACTAAATAACTATATTCAAATTACTTGTATCACTATAGTAAGTAAGTACAGTAAATCAGAATTTTTTATAGTAAATCACTATAGAAATTACATTTATTCTAATACAAAACTAATATAACTATATCTAAATCACTTGTATCGCTATAGCAAGTAAGTACAGTAAATTAGAATTTTTATAATAAATCACTAGTAAATCACTATAGAAATTATTTCATTCTAATACAAAACCAATATAACTATCTAAATTACTTCTTATATTACTATAGCTTGTAAGTACAGTAAAATATAATTTTTTATAGTAAATTACTATAGAAATTACGTTTATTCTAACACAAAACTAACATAACCATATTTAACACAGGTCGAATGCATGACTATCGGGATATGCCTATATAATCCTATTACTATACTGATATGCATATCGGGATAATATAGAAAGGATGATATCAGTAAAATAACAGATATCAGTATTAGGGCAATATAAAGGTAAGATATCAGATATAAAATAATATACTTTTTGTTTACTAATATTATTCTGATATAAATATCAGGTTACTATAGAAGGGATAATAATGGTAAACTAACAGAAGCCAGCATCAAAGCAGAATATTGGCATATAAAAGGACAAATAGCAGAATATAGTTTTTCTTTCTTTTATTATTCCAATATTCAACTTATACGTTAATAGTATAATATAAGGATATCGGTATGT